>JAEQML010073359.1:0-15011 GCA_016904865.1 Pissodes strobi | reverse complement strand
TTGGACAATATTATCTGATATATCGGGAGAAAAGAGATATAATATTACCACTTTTTTTAAACCAGACGCAGACATTAGTCATATTACGAATAATTTAAACATTTTATGTCATCATTTTACCAAGTTTGACAATGTAATAATTTTTGCCGGTACCAGGGAGGCTTTTGGTGATCGTAGCCTGAATTGCGAGGATCTGTGTCAGTGTCTAAAGACCTTAATATACAAATGTAACCATCATTGGTTACTTCTGCTAAGGGAAGAGCAATTCTGAACAACTTTATTTTTAAAATAAATGTATCTTTTTATCAATGTGCAAGTAATTTTGATTATGTAACTTATGTCGAAACTAACTCCAATTTTACAGCTAATAAGTATGGAGCTCGGTCTCCTTTGTTAAAGTATGTCGCGAAGAAGATTGTATTTCCTCAGGTATTTTATAATGTTATAAATAATCCTTATATAACCGCTAGTAATTTGCTTGTAATACCTAGACATTCTGAAATTGTAGAACCCCTAGATAACAATATTGGCTAGCTTAATACAAATAATTCAAGCGATGATACGAGTATTATAAGTGTATCTGATGCATCGTTTAATAGTGTACATAGTGCCATTGATGTGGAGCCTTCGTTATCCAGCCTAATTGTCACACATATTGAGGGAGATTGTAAGTAGACACCAACCTAGTGATGTGACATGCAGAGAGTTTTTTCGAGCCCCCAAAAAAATGCATAGTACAATCACGCTTGTCATCAGAATGTTCAATGTTTATCCTATAAAATTTAAAAAAATTTCGTTGGTGTCGTCTTTCAGTAGAGAAATTTTAAAACACGGCGGTGTGGCTATCTTTAAGAATGATTCTTGTGATAAATATGTTTTTTGTTGTGATGTAACTCAGTTTTGTATTGAAGGAGTTATGGAATGTTGTTGTGTTAGATTAGATTGTTTTAAATATTTTTTAATAGTGGTATATAGGCCACCCCTCGGAAGTTTTATGTCATTTTTGGAAATGTTTAATAATATGTTGTCTCACTTCGGTAAACCCAATTATCATTTTATTATAGGTGGCGATTTTAATGTAAATTTTTTAACTCCCAGTTTTAACTTGCCACTTTTTAGGGACCTCATGGGTGCTGATGATTTGGTTTTTAAAATTGATCGGCCCGCTAGAGTCAAATTCATATATTAATGTCAATATCAAATGTTTACACAAGTCATAAAAAGGATCAGTAACAAGAAAATGTATTTTGAATATCTAAGCTAACCTTAAATAATATTAAAATACACAATACATTGAAAATTAAAATTTTGATAAAATATAAAACACATAATTCTAAAATACTATATACACAAGAATTGCATTTACCTACAGGAAAACAGGTACTTTAAAATTGAAAACATAAATATTCGTCAAGGGAATAAAAGGCATTGGACAGCAATATTTGTTTTACTTTTAGCTTAAAATTTTTATATGGTAAGAGCTTTATGTTGTCAGGCAATACATTATAAAATTTTATTGCCCAGTACCCAGGACCAGTCTGACACCTCTTTAACCTCCAGTATGCGGGAATCAGACCACTCTTGTTTCTGGTATTGTACCCATGAATGTCCTCATGCGCCCTGCACGATGCTAGGCTCTGTTTTATGAATAAAAGATTGTCGTAAATGTATTGAGCTGGAAGTGTCAGTATCTTCAGAGATTTGAAAGTTTCTCTGCAGTCTTCTCTATAATTCAGGTTACTGACAATTCTAATGGCCTTTCTCTGCAGACCAAAACCCCGGTAGGTATCTGCTGAGTGCCCCCAAACAAGCAGTGCGTAGGAGAGGTGTGAATGAAAGATAGCATAACATGATGTTAGTAAGATAGCAAGTGAAACATTTTTTGCAAGATTTCTGAGTATGAACAGTCCTTTTGATAACTTCTTGCTTAAGATGTCAATGTGCCCATATTCCACCTGAGTTTAAGGTCTGGGTTCACCTGACACCATTCACATCCACACTCTCATCACCAGTCTCACGTAAAGAAAAAAATCACCTGTTTAGTTTTATCTTTGTTTAGGAGCAATCTATTGATACAAAACCATTCTTCCGTCCTTTCTCGCACACCTCTCATACCCTCAATCGTGTCACATGCTAAAGAAAGTGCAGTGTCATCAGCATAGACTGTAGGCTTTGCTATTGTTTCAGCACCTGGCAGGTCATTGATGTATATTATAAAGAGAACAGGTCCCAATATTGATCCCCGGGGAACCCCAATATTGCCTACACTCTCTGCCGATGTCACATTACTGACTTTTACTACTTGCATCGGGTCCTGCAAGTATGATTTCAACATGTCTCTGCTACTCTGACCGAAACCGTACTGTCTCAGCTTGGCTAAAAGAATTTCATGGTTAACACAGTCGAATGCTTTACTGAGGTCACACATCAGAACAGCATCGAATTGAAGTTTGTGAAATGACTCCACTATATGGGATATTAGGTCTAGGATAGCAAGGATTGTGTTTTTACCTTTCCTAAAACCAAACTGGCAGTTGTTTGTGAGGTTTCCGCGACTTGCATAGATAATTTCTTAGTGAATGGCGTTGATGAGTGTTACTGTGAGGTTGTTAATCTATACGTATCTCATCACTACGCGCAATATATGTGTCTTGAAATACACGAAAAAACAAAAAAATCGATAGAGAAAAGCTGTACGCGTAGAAATTCTGGTAAGGGCAATTTTTAAATTTCTTGAAAGAAGAAAGTTTTAATGAAGTCATGCAGTTTTCCTGTATAAATGATGCTTTCAATGCATTTGCAGGGATTATCTTTTATTATTTTGAATTATCATTTCCCCTAAAAAAAAAATATTTTGCAAATTATAACTCAAAACGAATTATATTAAGTCCTGAACTGACAAGGCTTAAAGAAAGGGTAACTTTATTTACTGACTTAGCTAGGTATGACAGAACATATCTCGATATTAGTAAGGGATTGAATGTTATATACAGGGAGAGACTGAAGGTATACATGCGCAATAAAAATGACCAGAAGATTTTAAATGCTGACAATAAATCCAAAGCTATGTGGCAATGTATTAAAAGTATTCAAAAGGCCTATGACAGAAGGAATATTAGCATTGTGTTCGACGGTAAACAACTTTCAGATGAAGAAATAGCTGATAAATTTTGTACTCAATTCAGCTTGTCTAAAGAGTCTGAACCTTTGGACTTATCGTTTCTTGACGAGAATGTACCTCTGCACAATGTGTCTTTTTTTCTGTCTCCTGTAGGTAGTCATGATATTTTGAATATAATTGGTAAACTAAAAAATTCGAATTCCAGTGGACACGACGGTATCTCTAATAATATTTGGAAAAAGTGTCGATGTCATATAGCAGACATTTTTTCATATTTAATAAATATTTCCATAGAAAAGGAAAATTTTCCAGAGGCTCTAAAACTGGCAACCGTTATCCCCCTATACAAGAAGGGAGACCATAATGACTTCAATAACTATCGTGGAATCAGTCTTTTGTGTAGTGTTTCTAAAATGTATGAGTTGGTTTTAAAAGATCAACTTCAAGCGTTTTTCTACATTTGCTATCATTATTTCAATTTGGCTTTACGTTAAATCAAAGCACAGAAATAGCACTATGTGAATTTCATCGTATCATTATTGATTCTCTTGACAAAAGGTTGTCGGTGCTGGGGATTTTTATCGACTATTCCCGAGCCTTTGATGTCGTTGACCATAAACTACTGCTTTATAAACTTTTCCGGTACGGTGTACGAGGTAAACCCCTGAATTATATAAGGTCATATTTATTTAATAGAGGACAGCGGGTTTTGGTGAATCAGACTCGAAGTAACTGTAGCGTTGTTAAAAAGGGTGTACCTCAAGGGTCCATTTTGGGTCCTTTTTTTTCTTGATTTTTGCCAATGATTTGATAAATTATGTTATGAGTACAGCTGAGAATGTTTTTGTAATTTCATATGCGGACGATACTAATGTTTTGTTGGTAAACAAAAATAAGGCACTTCGAAAATCACTTGCTGAAGATGTGTATACACGAATACTTTTATGGTCGGAAAAAATTAAACTTAACCTAAATAGGAGTAAAACATCGATGGTGCACTTTTCGCTAAAATCAAGTGACATGGATCTTGAATTATTTGAGAAGTCCGATAATCATGTTAACCTCGCTAATGAAACCAAGCTATTAGGGGTTATGTTCGATAGTAATTTAAGATGGTCTTCTCAAATCGAGCTGCTTTGCTCAAAAATGCGTAGCAGTTGTTTTGCGCTCAAATTTATGTCAATGCATTGCAGTAGGGAAATACTTTTAACTCTTTACCATGCGAATATTCATTCCATGATTAAGTACGGAATATTCAATTGGAGAACGTGTGCAAGTGTCAATAGAGTTCTCGTTTTGCAGAAGTATGCGGTCCGTTTAGTGGCTGGTTTAAATTTTCGGGAATCTTGTCGAGAAGCATTTAGAAGTCTAAAAATTTTGACAGTCACTGGTGTCTATATATAAGAAGTATGTTGCTTTGTTTACAAAAATAAAATTTCTTTTCAAGACGTTAGGTCTGCCCATAACTATGACACCAGGTTAAAATCTCATAGAAGAAACATAAGAAACTTATATTTTTATGATGAAAGCTTTCAGAAATTATTATCGACAAAGGTGACAGGAAGTAGGAAAAACCAGTAATTATAGAAAAGCTTTGAATTCTACTGAGTCGGATTCAAATATGACACTTGAGCAATTTTCCACTTAAAGTTTCTTATAGTGTAGTCGCAAAGGCGCTTGGTTTGAGCACTTTACAAACAGGATGTCTTTCTGTCATCGGCTCTGCCGGAATCGGTCCCTTGAACATCAAAGGTGCTGACACTTTATGTCGCTACTCGTTGGTTTGTTATACTCTGGTTATACCATCTGTGCTGCTTTATTAATTGGCAATGAGTCTTTTTTATGTTCAGCACACACACAAAAGGAAAATCCTATGCCACTCAACGAGCACACGCACTATATGCGGAGAAGATGGTGGACATTGGACTTAAAGCGCTGTAGGTTGGAAAGACGTTACCCTGAAGTCCAGTCCAGAGTGAGGCAGTCCTACAGACAAGAGTCCCGCAACAGGGACGTCCTAGGTATTCGTAACTGAATAGTATGTTGATGAGCAGCTTGTATCTGACGGGTGTTTCTGTTTGGCACAACTCTGGGTGAAATCATAAGTGCCAGCGCATTCGAACACTTTCCGTAATAGTATCGAGAGTAAAGAGATAGGTCCGCCACTTTTCTTCGATGTTCAAGGCTATCAAGGTCTTTAGTCAACTCTGGGTCATCCACAAGACGGACTGCCCTCCTTTGTATAGAGTCCAATATCTTGAGCAGTGTGTGGGTGCCGAGCTCCACAGATGGGAACAATATTCCAGAGATGGTCTTATCTGGGGCTTATAGAACAGTAAGACTTAATTTTTTGCTCTATAGAGTCTCTTAACTTTTGTGCTCCTACCTTGGCGATGTTGGTGGCGTTATTACGCCAAGACATGTTGCTTTCTACGTTGATGCCCAGCAAGCTGATGGATGAAGCCAGACTCATTGTTTGTCCTGTCATTGATAAGCCAGGTCCTGCAGTGCCATGATTCTGTCTATTTTTTTTTGTCAGATTAAACGTTAATATCGTTGTCTGTATAGGCCTTTCAAGTGATGGTTACCTTAATTATCGTGCTAATTCTTTAAGAATCTTGAGTTCAGGTTCAACTTGCAAGTAAGCTTTTTGTCTATAATATTGCCTGTTAGCGTATTCTAAAGGAGGCGTTTGTATTGTGTACAATTCCCTAGTGTTATCTGTAAATATACAGGATGGACTCAAAATCAAAATTTTAATTTAGATGTTGTGCTAATAAGACACATGTATATTACTGCTGCGTAGTTTGCAATAATTTATTTCATCCCAGCTGCTTAGAGACGGACTTTAAAAAGCACAAAAAATAGATAAGCAAAAAATCTGTTGTTCAGAACAATGTGAAGACATTGGTTTCAATGACAGCTGTATAGATTCTAAACTGAAGGACATAGATTCACTAAGAAAGGAGAACCATGGCTTAAAAGCAGGGATGACATCATTGATCATATTCAAATTGAAAAAGATGACAAAATCAGTACAAGAGATAACATCATTGAATGGTGCAATTGAGAGAATGGAACTCCATTATACAAGAAATCGCAGACTTACCCAGGATTTTGAGGAAGATATCCTTCAAAATGAGCAAAAGTTAGCTGAAACATTAAATGGTAAGCGCACGGAAATCGCTGCATTGGGTGAGCAAATTCAAATATTAAGTGACGAAAAGTCAGCTCTAGAGCTTAATATTAAAGATCTATCAGATAAAATGGGGCAATTAAAAAAGGACATAGAGGACTCTAACTCTCTAAACAGACAAATGATTTCTTCAATTCGGGCCTTGGAGGCTAAAAATCATGCTACACCCTCGAAATTGCCGACTTAAAAAACAAACTGGAAGTCGATCTCCATTTACTCAACCGCCCATTGTCAAGTGAGGGAACCATGTTTGAAGCACCTAATCCGACCAATAATACACTGCCTTAGGCCAAGGAAATAGTAAAAACAAACGATCATTTACAGAATAAAGAAGAGTTGTCAGTAAGGGATAAACAAGTGAGTTCATCTTTAAAAAATAAAATGTTAGTATTAACAGATGATTTTGGCAAAGAATTATACCTCTCACTTCATTTCGCCTTTAAAAATTATTATTCTATACAAGTAATTTTAAAGCCATATGCGAAATTTAATGAGGTTGTTTCTGGTATAGATTTTAATGCCTTTTCTAAGTTAAATTTTGTAATTGTTTTGGCAGGAGTGAACAATGATGATATATCTGTAAAAACATTGTCATCATTGGCAGATAAATGCTTTTTTACAAACTTAATTGTGTGCACGATTCCAGTTAATTTTCATTTTCATTTTACATTCACAAGTAAGTTTTATTATGCCAACTATAAGATTTTTAACTGTGTGTCAAATTTGTGTTTTTACTCTAGCCATATTAAGCTTTTAGATTTACAGGATAAGGTTGGATATACATGTTCTCTTAGGAATACTATTTATTTGAATTCTAGGGGCACGCGTTTGTTGACAAATTTATTGAAGGAGAATATTTTGGGTTGTTTTAAATTTGATAATTTCAAAACCTTACATGATATTGAAACTCGGATTGATGATGGGTTTCCTTCTGTCATAGACAGTGAACATAATACTGCTTCTAATGGAACGACAGACAGGGTACTTTCCATTTCATCAAATGAGTCTATTTCTAATGAAGTGATTTTTTAGACAATCCAGATTCCAGTCAAGTAAACATATAAAATTAAGTAATATGTCATACCTTTTATTGAATATACAGTCTTTACGTAACAAGACTAATGAATTATTAGTATTTTTAGAGTATTCTAGTATGCCATCGATTTTGTTAATATCTGACTGGTTAAGAGTTGGCGAACCCCTAAATATTACAGGCTAGAAAATGGTTTCTTTATTTTGCAGGACCAATTCAGTTGAGGGAGGTACAGCAATAATTATACGGGAGGATTTGCAAGAAATGGGAAATTCTTGTGATGTAGCAATTTATAATTATTTACAGGTGGAAGGTGAATTTGAATTTTCATTAGTCTTTAATAAACCAGTTAACATCTATATTTTATGCATTTACACACCTCCTCGAAGTAAAATTGAAGTCTTTTTATATAGGCTGGATAACTTGCTTTGTTTTTTACCAGTAAAAGCTAAATTATTGATAGCGGGTGACTTTAATATTAATTACCTAGATAAGACATCCATTCACACCCAAAACCTATCAGCCATATTTTCGTCTTTTAATTTAACAATGTTAGTAGAGGATCCAACCCGTATTACTAATTTATCAAGTACTTTAATTGATTACATTTGTACAAATTTTGATGAGACTAACTCTGCATTATCGGACTATGAAGCTGTTTTATCTGAAATAAACTTCAGAACTTCAACTTCTAAAGTCATAACAAGGGGACGAATATATAGTAAAGCTAATTTTAGTAGTTTTAAAACAGACTGTAAGAAAATTGATTGTGCAGAAATTAAAAGGTCATCCAACCCTCTAAATGAATTTAATAAAAAACTAGGTACACTGTTCCAAAAAAAAATTCCTTTAAAAATTTTGAAACAAAAGAGAAAAAAAAAACATGGATAACCAAAGGAATTAAAATATCATCAAAAACCCTGATTCTTACATACTCTTACAAAATATGATCCTTCAGAATGTGTAATAATTTTTTTTAATAAGTATAGATGTATATATAGAAAGGTTATTGGAAATGCCAAGAAAATATTCTATAATAATAAAATAAGTCATGCTAAAAATAAGTCGAAAGAAATCTGGAACATAGTGAATGATTTAAAGGGAAGTCATAGTAAAAAGGGAACCCATGAGACTGAAATGGATCCAGATACTTTTAATAGTTTCTATTGTTCAATTGCTGAAAAACTCGGGAAAAATATTGGTAGTGATCTTGATCCAATGTTTTACTTAAAAAATATATCCTTAAGAGACTCTTTTTCCTTATACCACACCGATGTCAATGAAATTAAAACTATATTGAGTAAAATTAAGAACAATAACTCTGCAGAAATAGATGACATTTCTTTGAAATTATTTTTGAATCTTCCAGACTCAGTGCTTTCAGGACTCTGAGCTAATAAATATTTCCTTTGACAGCGGAATTTTCCCTGAGAGTGTGTGTGCAGCATTGGTGAGACCAGTGTTTAAAGGTGGGAACTCTAATGATCCATCTTGTTTTCGACCCATTTCAATACTCCCAACTCTTTCA
This sequence comes from Pissodes strobi, assembly GCA_016904865.1. Taxonomy (NCBI): domain Eukaryota; kingdom Metazoa; phylum Arthropoda; class Insecta; order Coleoptera; family Curculionidae; genus Pissodes; species Pissodes strobi. Next base: position 6,133 of record JAEQML010073359.1, on the reverse strand, counting down.
AAAATAGTGGAAAAAATGTAAAAATTCGAATGTGTTCTCTCTTGGAAAGGCTTAACTTATTAAATAAAAACCAGTTTGGCTTCAGGGATAAAACTAACACCACCATCTCTTAGAACAACTCTACTAGGGTCTGAATGAGGGACAGGTGGCTGCGGCAGTATTTTGTTATTTTCCCAAGGCATTCGATTGCGTGGATCGCGGAATATTGCTGCGGAAACTCTCTTGTAATGGATTTAGGGGGTGTGCTCTGTCTTGGCTTGACTCCTATTTGACAAATACAAGACAAGTGGTTCGTGGTCCTCACAGTGTGTCATCTGTGCAGAGCATTAATTTTGGAGTTCCCCAAGGTTCAGTGCTTGGGCCATTACTGTTTCTCATTTACATAAATGACCTAGCTCTCATCAGCATTAATGGATCTTTTACATTATTTACTGATGACACTACAATATTGTGGCTAGGAACAAATAACACTGCTTTAGGAGAAACAATTAACACTGATATGCAAATTGTTAAAGAATGGTGCGATGCAAACAAACTCACATTTAATATTGGAAAAACTAATATTGTCACATTTAAAGGGGTCATCCCAAATCCTTTATTAAATAGAGAATTTATCGAAAATAAAAATTGCTTTAAATTCCTGGGTGTATTTATAGATTATGGGTTAAAATTTGATGAACATCTTGCTTCATTAAGGAAAAAATTGGCTTCTGGTTGTTATGCCATCAGATTGGTTCAGCAGGAACTTGATACAAAAACTGCAAAGATGATCTGTTATGCTTTGGTAGAATCCCATTTAAGGTATGGCATTCAATTTTGGGGATTTGCTAGCCTCTACCTCATTCAGTCAGTTTTTGTCTTGCAGAAGAGAGCTGTGAGATTTTTGTGTGGAGCAGGGTTTAGAGATCACTGTAGACCACTCTTTGTTCGGGAGCGAATACTCACTTTACCCTGTATTTTTATTTTGTTGACAGCAGAGTTAGTCCATAAGAAATGCAAGAGACATAATGGACCCACTACACTTCCATATGTAACAAGATTTAATTCTAATAACTTAAGTCTTTGCATTCCTAGCACAACTCTGACCAAACACTCCATAATATATGAAGTTATAAAGGTTTATAATCGTTTGCCCCTAGAATTTAAAACTATAAACAGTGATAAAAAATTTAGTCGATCAGTAAAAAATTGTTAGTTAGTAAAGCATATTATAACCTAGAAGAATTCTATAGAGATGTTTTTTGATTAGACTGTGATAAAAAAAAATCCGTTTTATATGTATGTACCTGTCCATTTTATTATTTACTAGAATTTTAACAGACAGTTGTTTAATTTTTGTTATTTTATTTAGGAAAAATTATGTATAAAAAATAATGGCTAGGTCAGACTGAGAAACAGAGCCATTTTAATTGATATTAATAAAGATCATAGAGTAGGATTTGCGCTGCAATATTTACTGCAAGATATGGAAGTTTTGGAAAAAGGGATAGGTGAGTAGATTAGAATTTATCAACCCTCAAATACACGATACAAAAAAAATATACCCAAAACATAAAAATAAGTGGTATTTGTTCTGTTAATGTATGGGGATACTTGATGGTCAGAGAGCTCGGAATGTGCCATTGCGTTCAAGAATGCTGAATCTTATATAAATATTCTTCAAAATGTTTGCTGTCTTCGGTAAACAACATATTTCAACAAAGAATTTTACAGACCGGATGGGGGAAAATTAAATTTTATTGCTAATTAATGCCAATTAAAAACCTATCAGTTTTGTGACTTTTTTTCTGGTCTGGTCTAACTGGAAGTAACAAATTCCATACCCATAATTCAGAAAACTCCTGAAAGAATATCACAATGTTAAATTTCTTACTTGAATTCTGACATGTCCTCTTCATCTTCATCAATTTTAATGTCCACTTCCTCAGGACTTATAAACCCAGATTGAAACAAATAATCATCATTACATATTGTCTCATTGGATTTTCTATAAAATAAAATAAATTAACTTTCAGAGTATCATTTAGACGTGCACATGTTTATGATATTCTAATGTTACTACAACCCACAAATATTTGTGGACAATTTAAAATTATATAAAATTTTGAAATAATAAAAGACAGTCCACTTATATTATGAAAAACAAAAATATTTTTATCACAACTAGAAAAAATTGGATAATACACAAAATTTAGATTAATTTATTTCGTAAACAATTTATGATTTTGGGGGAAGATTTTTCGCGCAATCATAACAGTTATTAAAATGATAGTTACTTACAAATCCAGTTCGGTTTTAATATTATTTATTTCTTTTTTAATGATGGCATGTGCATCTAAACCACTGTTGGTTTCATTTGAAGATCCCCTAGAAATTACAAATACCCTACTTAAAACATGTTTCACACAGATTATTCATATTAAAGAAAATTCACTGAACTTACGTTTATAAATAAATACTAAACTAATTCATTGTTTTTACCTGTCATCTAAATCATCCTTTTCACATTGAAAAGTTGTGTTTTCATATTTCGTTGAAGAATGTTTTTCCACAGAAAAAATTGCTTCTGCTTTGGATTCTCTACAAAATACATTCTAATAAGCATAGATTAAACTTATAAATATTTTTTTTACGAGACTCAAGGGTTTTATTCTACAATTTATAGTAGAATATCCTGTATGGAAATAGAAAATTGTTGCAGTGAAGGTAAGGGAATGTTACGTTACATCATTATGTTTAATGATGATCCTCACTTGCATCTATTTTAGAAATTGAATAATTATTACACAAAAAATATAGACCATCATATTCAATTAAACAGAGTTTTATGCGCAATATCAAAACAACATTTTTGCACTCGACGCGCGTATGGCTAACCATGTTAGCATCATAAGGAGATGATTAAAACTCATCATCCCCTGATGGTTAGCGAAACGCGCGTCGAGTGCAAAAATTATGTTTTGGTATTGCGGATAAAACTTAGTTTTAGTGCATTTTGCCGAAGGTTCCAAAACAGAATATAATCATTTTTTTTACAGTGGCACACACACCAAAGGGAGATCCTATAACACTCGACGAGCGGTGTGTGCGAAGCATTTAAAGATCCTTTACAGGCGTAGCCGATATCAAAATCGGCCTTTCCTATTGGTCGATCCATCTTGTATTACAATATGTCTTCGTGATGCAATCAATTTCTCGCAAGAGCTTTCGTGGTGTAGAGGTTTAGATCGTTGGGTCTCACCTGGAAAACACGGGTTCGAACCCTGTTGCTTTTTTTATTTATTTTTTCAGATTATGTTTCTAAAGAGCTTTTTTTCTAGATTTTGGGTATGTCTTGGGTTAGATTGGGTTAGCACCTGGTTAGTTTCCTTTTCTTGAGCCCCCGTAGCGAGCGAAGCGAACGGAGGGCCATGCGGATCGACCAATAGGAGAGGCCGATTTTGATATAGTCGGCTACGCCTGTAAAGGTTCTTAAAATGCGTGTGCGAAGATGTTGATTGACACGGTTTCTGAATAGTTGTGGGTTGTAATTAGGGGGAAACAGATGTCCTGGGAGTGAGTTCCACAGTGATGCAGTGCGCCAGTCAAAGGAGTCCCTGTAAAGCGACGTTCTAGGTGTTTCCAGTTGTACAACGAACGGATGCGCTCTTGCCGTCTGTCGCGACTGTTTGGCAGGCGTTGCTGGGGGCGGGATGATGCAGGCCAAATTCCGGGAACATCTATCGTGAAAATATTTATAAAACAGAGAAATCTCGGCCACATGTCTGAGGTATTCCAGACTAACCAGTTCCCGGGTCAACTCCGGGTCGCCGACGAGGCGCACAGCTCTCTTGTGAATTGAATCCAGCAGCTATAGGGTGTGCTTAGGTGAGACACTCCAGATGTGTGAGCAATATTCTAAGCACGATCTTATTTGCGCTTTGTAGAGCAAGAGCAACTGCTGTGGTGTATACAGTTTTTTGTTGCGAAATAGCGCACCAAGCTTCTAGGAGGGTGATTTTGCGATATTAGCAACGTGGTCATGAAAGGACATATTGCTGTTGACCGAGACACCCGGTAGTCCGATTAACGAGGATAAAGTAGTCCGATTGACGAGGATAAAGGAATGGTCGATCCTGCAATAATGATATCAGGGTCCGTATTTGCTGCATTAAACTGCACCAAATTACTGTCGCCCCAAGTTCGAACCTTCCCCAGACATTTCCTAAGACTCCACATTATTACTTCAATAAATGAGGAAACCCGACGAAATGCATGCCTGGATATTATTGTTTCGAATGTGTATGAATGTATGGGTTATGTTGAGGATGTATGTTTTTCAGATCATCTCACTCTTCTTCAGGAATTTCGTGTTCCAGATCCTCCAGAACAAGGAAAGGGAAATTCACATTGGGGTACCGCAGGGGTTTGTTCTGGGTCCTATATTGTTCCTATTATATATAAATGATCTCCCTCAAACTGATCCAGAGGCTCATTATACCCTGTTTGCTGATGACACCACAATTTCCTGATATGATGGTGATCTGGATCGGGCTACGGAGCGTGCGTGCGATACACTTTCGGTGGCTGAAAAATGGTTTATCACTAATCGTATATTTCTTAATGCTTCCAAAACTCAAACCCTAATATTTACTACTCGTGTCAGCCAGTTGGTGATAGGGTTGCCAGTGCGAGGTTTCAAGGGTCCATCTTGATCATGGACTTGGTTGGGATACCCATACTGATGCCCTATGCAATAAGTTTGCTTCGAATACATTCCACTTTGTAATCTAGCAAAGTGTGTGTCCCAATCTATGCTGAAACAAACATACTTTTCTTTGGTGCATAGCCACATCTCCACCGATCTTCATATATGGATAAGCACAAAGCGATCCAAATCATACTGATTCATGCGCCTTCAGATGTAAACAAAAGAAGGTAATTCTGAGACTGCGCAGTTTCAATTAGCAGGTTATCGATCGATTCCACGTGCTTCATCACCGCATGGCCGCGAATAAGCGACAGGTCCGGATTTTAAGAATTTGGAATAATATTTTTGCCGTTGTATATATTACCAAAAATTTAAAAGCAAGTTGATAGATGATATATTTAACACAAAAATTTCAAGTCATTGGTTTTTAAAAGAAATAGAATAGACCAACCGATAAAATATACAACTTGTGCTATTTTTTCCGAATCTTGCTTTGTTTTGGAGACAAAAAAAATAAAAACTATTTCTTTCCTCGTTCCTGGGCGACACAAAAAGCAATTAAAAACTGTTAAAATATGACAGTAAGTATATAATTATGTTTAAGGAATAAAAATTGATAGGTATGCAAAAAAATACTACCAAATATTTTGGTACCTACCTAATTTTTATATTCTTTATATGTGGCATGCATTTTTTTTTGTTAAAAATATTAACTAGTATGCCCAAAATGATTTTATGACCAAGAAAATTTGAATGATTTATACTGTAAAATCTGGTGTAACACAGGCGCAGCACTGAAACTTGTAAATTTTCAAATATACATATTTTTTTAAAATCATCCCTTTGATTCAAAAATATTAAAAAATGGAAGCACCTCCTAATAAAACCCTTTTTATATGCGTTTGCCTTAAATTTTACTTTCTCTTTAAGTTAGTCTTGAATAGGTACTACTTTTAAAAGAGATTTGTAATGTTAAAGTATTTTGCATTCACACATTACATACCACAATCTGTAGGCAAGACATCCCCTTTTTTTAGTTTTTTAAAATATGAATTTTTGTTGCATTGAATAGCTAAAATAACTTTGGGGCAAAGAAAGGTTTATTAAAACAAAACATCATGGTATAAAGGCGGAAACATACTTAGCTGATGCGATCCGACGCAACGCGATACTACGCTACTCGACGTTTTTGGGTTGTGTGCATATTTACTCGACTTGATGCAACGTGATGTGCTGCATTATTGGTTTAATGAAGATCATTAGATCACACGCGAGAACAGTTATCAGATCAAATTGAACTTAAGTGTAGAATGGACAGTCTGGATGAAGAATTCGAAGAAATTACCGCAGCTGAACAGAAAAGTTTGGGTTCATGAAATTAACCTTAGTATAGAGAGCATGATAATGAATTTTAGACTCTTATTAAAATTCTGGACTAAAGGA
>JAEQML010073358.1:0-15011 GCA_016904865.1 Pissodes strobi | reverse complement strand
CTGAAGACGGTACTGTGTACCGAAACAATTGTTATGAATATAATAAAACTGTGAAAATCAAAAACAAGTGTTTTTTAATAAATTACATATCCATTTTGCCTACATACTCAATTTCACTATCTTGCTTTCACAGACGTTCGAGTGGTATTCGATTCCTCCTCTCCGTTTACTCATCGCGTTACTGAGCTCTCAAGACGATTACATTTGTGAAAAAAAAAATCACAAATGAGTTCAGTGTATTTCTTCCATTCAATTTTTGTATTGCTGTCTGCCTCATCGGTCTGGTCCCTTTCTTTTGTCTCATAAGCATAATAATAATAATGAGTTAAAAAAATTTATTAGTGGGTAGTCGTGTTTTGTATGGCTCCTGTAAAGTGTAGTTTTTCTAAAGCTATAGTTGTGCTGACGACTTGGAATTAGTGCCATTGTGAAGGATAAATTGTGTGCCTTCCATTTCATGAATTTTTTTGCAATACTGCAAGTAACATGTATATTGGACATTTAACAGGCATTTCTATCTGACCTTTAATAATATTGGCGACATTTAAATGATAAACAAAAAATACCACTCAGATAAATTGAAACAGATCCACACTTTTTTCTTTCTTTTTTTTTGACAATGGGTTTTGTGTCTCGAATCTTTTACATTTGTGTGTTCCTTGTTTAGTAACAAATTTACTTATCTCTGTTGTGACGTCAACGCGAATCCCATTTATTATGGTACTATGTCGAATTTGAACAGGGCAGGTCTGGACTTGAAATATTATTTCAAGCAGAAAATATTAAATCTAGGAAATTACATTGTATCGTCCAAGTGTGTTCCCTAAATATCTGAAGCAATGGCTGAGGTGTTCAAATGCTGCAAAAGCAAAACTCACAACAATTGGATATCCGTTACATGTAACAACATCTTTCATCCTAGTTGCTGGAAGATAACCAGAAATTATAGGATCATAAACCAGAACCTGATATGGTGCTCTGAACACTGCGAGGCCACTGCTGAACATGAAGAGATTGGCACAATAAATGCTCTCCAGACTATTGTCCAGGAGTTAAACAAGGAACTGCAAACTAAGGATGAATATATTAAACGAATAAAAAATAATTCAACTGCTATTCAGGAGGATGCTATTGAAATAGAGACAAAATTGCTGGCCGAAATCGACACATGCAGACAACAAATATGTGAGCTTCAGAGACAGGTTGATGAAAATAATTATATAATAAATTCATCAAGGGTTAACGTTGTTGAGACTCATTCAGCTTTAACACTGAGTACCAAACTCGGACAACACCAAGGAAAGGGTAGTATTGACCAAAAGACAGGCCGACATGCAAACAGCTCTAGTGGATAGTCTGAATAACACACAAGAAGAACTTTTAAAGTTGCGTAACGCACACACCGATATTTAAATCAAAAAGCATCTCTAGAGTCGGATATTTTGTCGCATCCTGAGAGGTGCAGAAGCCTCCAGAATGATATTGCTGAACTTAATGAGATAAATAAAAGCATGGTAGTCTCAATACGAATATTAGAAAATGAATGCCAGGCCTACTATTTGGAGGTTCAGAGCATGACAGCGCAATTTCAGACTTTGGGTTCTTGCATATCGGGGCCTAATGTTGAGGAAGAGCAATGTGAACGGCTGATCGCTAATGAGAATCTTGTTGGTGTTATCGGCGGGGATCTCTCCCTATCGCTGGGCAATATAAGTAGGGGCTCTGTACCTCACAGAGATGCTCATGTAATTGAGACCTTGAGGTGTTTTAAAAGAAGAAACCTCCTAGTAGTGGGTGATCAAACTGCTAGAAATTGTTCTAGGTTGTCCTTGGATAATGAATGGTCTCTACAATGTGACTGGAATTGTTTGCTCGAATTCACGTGTGGAGGAAATATGTAAGCCTATTTTTCGAGCCACACTAGACTTTAATAGGAATAACGTTATAATTGTCCTGTTGCATATTGACTTTCAGTTTAGGGTTTCAAATTTAAAACAACTTTTTTCTCTTAGCAAAGAAACACATCTCATATTTAGTTATTCATGTGCACAAAAATATGGTCTTGTGCAAAAAAGTGCAAAACTATTTTAGGAAATATAGAGAACGCCAAAAGTCTTCCGTTAGGATTATAGAAATTTTTAAAAATTGTAATAGATACAGGCATAATAAAAAATCACTCTGGAAGTTGCTGACGCTGTATCTAAATGTAACTGATTATTTTTTGTCAAATATAGTCTCTGTGAGTTGTACCAATATAGTTAAATCCAATGTTCAGTCGCTAAATTTCGTTACTTCTGTGAGTGGGTTAATCTCCGAGACTAACCGTGAAGAAAATAGGATTTTGAACATCTCAGAAACATCGGTGGCCTCTGGGCTCGACTCGAAGGAAAATACAGATAGTGCGGATTTTTTAGAGCGCGTTCCATTAATATTAATCTCTCCTTAGTATTTCTCAACATACAGTCTGTCAAGTACAAGGTTGACGAATTTGAAATATTTTTAGATAGTCTTTTATATCCTGACGTTGTGCTTCTTTGTGAGCACTGGTTAAAACCTGCTGAACCATTTTCACTATCAGATTATAGTTTGTTAAATAAGTTCTGTCGTTCTGAGACTTCCCATGGAGGTGTGTTAATACTCGTTCGTTAAGATCATATAGTTTCTCTAGCTTCGACAAGTTTATTCATTTGATTGAAGAAAAAACGTATGAGTTATCAGTTGTTTTTTGCAAGAAAATAAACCTATTTATTTTATACTAAATGAAAAAACCTTTGTATTCCATGCAAAAATTTTTAATCCAAAAAGAACGTCTAATCAGCGTAACAGAGCGCTTTCGGCCTTAGCCATCATCAGTGTTACTTGTCAGTTGGAACAAAAGATATCCACAAGAGGCACAAACAACATCAAAACGACAACGGTCACATCAAAATTTAAAAAAACACTCTACATTATAAGAAAGGTTCACATAATTTAAACATTTAACAAATTAAAGCCAGACGTGGAAACCACGCTTTGATGGTATGACAAAAATGTTTGTACATGCACACAGCTTTCACTCTTCATTCATTATTTATTTTATGTCTATATAGAGCACCTACTGGCTGTGCAGGTGAATTTTTGCTTAAATTAGAAATTGTATTGACACATCTGCCGGTGGGTTCACCTGTGATATTGTGTGGTGATACCTTACTAGATTACATGCGTTCAAATTTTGATAGAGACATGGTTAAGTGTGACGTTATTCGGACGGGCTTGTCAGATCATGAGGTAGCTTTAGTATTAAATGTGGAACGAGAGAAAAAACTGGGCTTAAGGGTAGGTTGTACACAAGAGCAAACTATGGTAGGTTCTCGCAATTGTGGCTGCTACTAATTGGCAGCCTGTCTTGGCCTTAAACAGTCCTTTGCGGTCATTATTCATTTCCTGTTAGGTCTTTAAAAAAAAAAAAAAAAAAAAAAACAAAAAACCATGGATCATGGTTGAAAATGCCTGCTAAGAATATGCGGTCTCTTCATTATATTAGGAAGTACTTTTTGGATAATAAACATTTTATGGCCTATTTTTCCAAGTATAGACGAGTTTATACTGTTAGGTCTGCAAAGCAGCTATACTAGGGCGATAGAATCGCATACTTCAGCAATAGACAGCGAGAAACGTGGAGGATTGTCAACGAGGTGCGGAGAAGGAGTTTTGGGACTACATGTGGGGACTCCAAATTATCTGCCGAGGAGATGAACGGCTTTTTTTGTTCCATAGCTGCATCACTGTCTGGCATATTGCCCTCAAATGTCTGTTTTTCACAGTTCCTGGGAAATATTAATGTCCCAGATTCTTTCTTTTTATCCCCCACCGATATCGAAGAGCTTAAAAGTACTATCTCTAAAATCAAGAGAAGCGGAGCGTCAGGATGGGCTGGAATATCGATTAGGATATTTTTGGAGCTGCCGGATGATGCACTGGGTGTTCTGGTGGAGTGTATAAACCATTCTTTTTGCAATGGCAATTTTCCAGCTTGTTTGAAGGTTGCTATAATTATTCCCCAATTTAAAGGTGGTTATCAGGACTAGGCAGCAAACTATAGACCAATTGCTCTCTTACCCACTTTATAGACACTTTGATAGACATTCGGCGAAGTACGTCCTATTTCGCAAGTAGCAAGCAAGCTTATTATCGTTCTTAATTTGTGCGGCCTCTACTGCAGTCTTAATATATGGATTGCCAATCGAACCCAGAATTAAGGAAATTTTATAATTTTCTGAAATATTTAGTCTAATACTATCTATTTTGGTCAAATGAAGAAATAAAAACTCGCAAATGATTGATAGTTTTTGACTCATAAGCTTCTGAAACGATAAATACAAATCCCACTTGCTTTGGAAAGTTTCTAATAGTTTTTCACGCCACGTTTCCCATGAATACTGTGCCCTATTAAGTTCGTTCGATATTAAACTTTGATACCAAATTTGAGCCGTACCTTTTATTTTGCTTGTATCTTGAAAAATAGTATGATCCGCCGACCAACTGTAAATAAGTGCATTATGGTCGACAACCTGAATCCAGCGCGAAATATCGTCCTCTAATGGATTATAGTAGAGTGCCCAACGCAGTAAAAGCCTTCTATAAATGATTTTTGTGGGCACCTCGGGGTTACAAGCTGAAATTTTCACAGAATGAAGGTTTTATTATATTAATTCAAAATCCGAAGGTAGTCAAAAATTAGAACGGGCAAAAGGGCAGTATACCTAAAAATCGAGATTATTATATGAACGTGTAGGATATTAATTTGTGAATGTTTTCATATAAAATTCATCTACATTTTTGTTCGAATTATATTTTTTATCTCGGCTTGAAATATGCAGATTACGTTGGCCCTTACGGCAAAATAAATAAAAAAATTGAAATATCTCCCTTCGAACCTGGGCAAAATCTGATTGAAATATATTCATTTTTGTATTCACCTCGCATTCTCTTCGAAATGAAGGCTCAAATCAAAAAAAATTATTCTTGCAAAAAGTTTGCCTTAAGTATCTAGAATATATGGGTGCAAGAATACATTTTTTTTTCTCAAATGGTAATGGACAAATAGAATTAAATGTAAAAAAAGTAATTTTCTTCTAGCCGCGATCGTCGGATCTCGCGCTGCCCCAGTAGTCTAGCATCTCACTTTTCTTCATAGCTCCCTCTCTTTCTCGCCTATTGTACAAATGCAACTGATATTAAATAAAGGACTAGCTTTTATTCAAAATACAAAAACTCAAAATGTAAAAAAAATCTTTATAATAACAAAATCTATTCATCTTCACTGCCTGTACCTTCTTCAGGAATAGACACAATGACTTCAATATTGCCAATAGTAATTTTTTAGCATGATCCTATGCAACCTATTTAATTTCTTCTACGTGTACAAGCTTTGCTTCCATACAATCTAATAAAAAATTATTTGATTAAGTTTTATTATGTACCTATTTAATCTAATGATAATTTACCTTTTTTACATCCACATGCAATAAATACTTTTGTATCCGAAGGAAATGCTGGAAGTGTTGCTAAAATTGGGGATAATACTTGGATATCACCTGCCTCCTCAAATTTCCATCCGCATTCTGTCACCTCTGGTAATAGGGGATTTGGTTCTAAAGAACTGAAGCACACCTTAGTTTGATAATGTGCTCTCAGACTGTGAAAGTTTAAACTATTTTTTGTAGGGGCTAGTTTTTTCAATAAGCGATGAAGAGGCCAATAGTGTCCTTAAAATATTAATAGACGAAATGTTTGGATTTGTTAAAAATAATTTTATGATAAATTTCTCTATGTTATTGAACATGACATCTGAAAATTCCTGGACTCCAATACCGGCTAAATAATCGGAATAATTTAGATAAATTTTCCAACATTTTATTTTTCCTAATCCTGAAAACTGGCTGGTTATATGACAACCCGTTACAGCATGAAATGCTGGTAATTTTTTTGCAAGTTTTTCCTCTAAGTTGATATCATGAACGGCCACATATCGCACCGAATTTCATCTTCCACATTTTACTCAAATTCTTTAGAAGTATATATTCTTAAAATGTACCAGAAGTACAAGTACATCATCAATGTCATTGGAGTCCATTATGCATGTCAAATACATACAATATTTAGCAGAGAGTATATGCAACAAGATCCTAGTATCAGCTTCTTCGTGACTATAGAGGATAATAATTTGTTGTCAATTGGTTCGCAATTTGTTTTCTTATCAAAAATATTGGTAAATCCCTCACTATAGTTGTGAACTTTGAAATTCGTTTTATGAGAGTGCTCTAATTTCGTTAACTGTTTTTTTTAAATTAAAAACAGAGTGGATAACTAAATTCCACTGTTGTGGATGTAAAAGTATTTATTGCATGTGGATGTAAAAAAGGTAAATTATTATTAGATTAAATAAGTACATAATAAAACTTAATCAAATAATTTTTTATTAGATTGTATGGAAGCAACGTGTACAAGCTTTAAAGCTTTATACACGTAGAAGAAATTAAATAGATTGCATAGGATCATGCAAAAAAATTACTGGAAGGCAATATTGAAGTCATTGTGTCTATTCCTGAAGGAGGTACAGGCAGTGAAGATGAATAGATTTTGTTATTATAAAGATTTTTTTTACATTTTGAGTTTTTCTATTTTGAATAAAAGCTAGTCCTTTATTTAATATCAGTTGCATTAAGTATACGATTTTTTTTCTACTGCTTTATTGCCTAGCAGCCAGCGTATAGGAAAAATAAATTTCAGTATAATCGAAAATGTCTTCATTGACTTTATTCAAATAATAATAGCTATTATTATTATTACTAGTATTCTAACCGTAATGTGTAAAACCACTTATTGTATTGTACTACAATAGGCGAGAAAGAGAGGGAGCTATGAAGAAAAGTGAGATGCTAGACTAGTGGAGCAGCGCGGGATCCGATGATCGCGGCTAGAAGAAAATTACTTTTTTTACATTTAATTCTATTTGTCCATTACCATTTGAGAAAAAAAATTTATTCTTGCACCTATATATTCTAGATACTTAAGGCAAACTTTTTGCAAGAATAAAATTTTTTGATTTGAACCTTCATTTCGGAGAGAATGCGAGATGAATACAAAAATGAATATATTTCAATCAGATTTTGCCCAGGTTCGAAGGGAGATATTTCAATTTTTTGATTTATTTTGCCGTAAGGGCCAACGTAATCTGCATATTTCAAGCAATGATAAAAAATATAATTCGAACAAAAATGTAGATGAATTTTATATGAAAACATTCATAAATTAATATCCTACACGTTCATATAATAAGCTCGATTTTTAGGTATACTGCCCTTTTGCCCGTTCTAATTTTTGACTACCTTCGGATTTTGAATTAATATAATAAAACCTTCATTCTGTGAAAATTTCAGCTTGTAACTCCGAGGTGCCCACACAAGGCAAAATAAGCTATAAGTAGCACTCTACTATTAAATTTGGGTATTAAAGCTGATATATTTGGTTGCTGTCGCTGCTGTTATACTATAGAAGGTGAACTTAGTGAAATTGTATCACTTACCCCTGCTACATCGGTACTTTTATTTCGTATTTGTTTATTTTTGACTCTTCTGCGGCTTTGCTTGGACTCACGGAGACGGCGCGCGGCGTCTACGATTGTCACTGCTTGAACTAGATGAATCTGAGTCCGTCTCCACCGTAGAGGTAGATGAATGACTTCTCTTTTTACGCGCCATAATCTTCAAAACTCGTATCGCAACCCACACACGCAAAAAAAATGTCTTGATAGCAAGGTATCACACTCCACTTGTAATTTCAAAAGACTCTATTGGTCACACACAATAATTCTATACTTTTAGCCGAACGGCGAATCTCTAACTAACTACCTATCTATTCTATTATATAAGCTTCCAACGAACGCTCAGTCCTGTTTCTATTACTCATTCGATGCGTCGCACAGCGGGTTGTGGGAGGAAAAAAAATAAATTTTACTTTTTCATTATATTAACAAATCCTTTTTCTGTTTCTCTTCTTAGATAACTATTTTAGTTAGTTTTAGCTCGTACGCCCAAATGTTATGCCGGATGACATGGAAATATAGTTTTTAAATCAAATTGATACCAAATTTTTAATTAAGATAAAAAATTATAGCAATTTTATGCTGTCAGCTTTTGCTATATCAAATAACCTGCTTAGATTCAACTTTTTTACTGAACAAGCAGGGACTTTAATACTTATAAATATTAATTTATTTAATTTTTATGTAACGATTTTAAAACTTAAATCTTGAAAATCTAAACACAAAGTAATTTTTTGTAATATTTCATAAATTTTAAGTAATTTAACTACCCACATCTTCTTATCAATTTATTTTTTTAGAATGTACTTTGGCCAAAGTAATAAAGCAAAAATCATCTGCGGATATTTGCGGATAAAGCTTAGTTGGCGGTGATTCTACATACAGGGTATGCAAGTCATATATTTTTTACACCCGGTATGCTGGAAATAATTTTTTTTTTTGGCATATAACTATGATATTTTCTTCACCTCTTGGAACATACAATCTGATAGTTAAGTTGAATTTCTGATTTTCAGACATCGCCTACTTCGAAAAAATTGTCGAGACACTGACTATTTAACATTAATGTTGAATTATCTCGAAAACGGTGCGTCATATCATAACAAGACAAAAGTACCTTTTTTAAGTAAAAATAATAGTACTTTCGACTTAGGGGCTGAAATATAAACAAATGTCAATAATGGAAAAGTTGGGGCAAAATTTACATTGAAGCCCCCCCATACGTTACGCCCCTGAATTATATTTTTTTTTAATTTGAAACAAAATCCTGTTAACACTTTTAATTTTATGGGAGTATAGGTACCAAATTTCGTTAATTTATTCAACACCGTTTCAAAGATATTGCGGGAAAAAAACATCTTCAGGAAAGCCCATTTAGGAGGCTATAGCTCCCTTAGGAGTCACTTTTCGATATAAGTTTATTAAGCAAACTGAACTTTTTTTTAGCTGATCTATCAGCCCTAGAAGTTTGTGTAGGTTTTTTTGAACACCCTGTATATGCGAAATATTATCATTCATACGCTTCTTCTAAAAAGGTTTGCATTCCTCTCGCCCCCGGTAAGGCCCGTAAATCGACGCCCCTGGGATAAAATTTAGTTACCATTTCTATTACAAATATGAAAAATAATATAATCAAAACCAAAATTATGAAGCATTTCTAGATACTTAAAGATTTTTTTCCGGAAAATGCCTATTTTTACCCAGTGTGCGTCGATTTCTTAAAATTGTAGTACTGTGTAGGTTTCCTGGCCAATATGTGTTTGTATTTTTTAAGATGTCTGAAAGAATAGCAGACAGGCGTAAAATGATGGAAGAATCTCCTGAGGGAACGGTAAATTTACAACAGTTTTCACATCCGCTACCTGAATGCGACGGCGACGAAGATTATATCGATATTGGAGCGGCCATTCTAAATTTTTATTGTACACTGGTCGACCTGCTTGGAAGGTGTGCTCCTGATTCCTCTGTAATTGCTTTGGTAGGTATTTCTTTTTTGTTTTTCATAAACTGCGCAATTTAAAACAAGTCAAATAATAAACACTAATTAAGTAACCTCTCATATCATCAATGGGGGGGAAGTTAATGTATTCAATGTGTTTTAGAGTAGTTGTTGATTACAGTGGTACCCCAAAAGGTTCTTATAATTTGGACAAAAAAATAGAACAATATGTAGCAATCATATTTTAAATATAGCATTTAAAACTTACTCTTTAACTATTTATTTCGGTTTTAATACAGTTTTGAGTCCGATACAAAAAAGAAGATATATTCTTATTCGAGGACAATATAGTTACGATTTTTTTTTAGGGTAAAAACGAATCGTTAAGAGCCAGAGCTATTCTACGATCTCTGGTACCGCTAGAAGACCTTCAAGGAGTTCTGAGTTTAAAATTCACCCTTCATAATCCAGCGCAAGGAGAAGAAAGACCGAAATCGGACATGCCTTCTGGCCTGACTCCGCCCCATAAACAGTCGATAGTTCTTTTCCTGGAAAGGGTTTATGGTATCGAAACTCAGGAGTTGTTCTACAGGTTACTGGAAGAAGCTTTCTTGCCTGATTTAAGGTGTGCTACAATGCTTGATAGGGTAAGTTTGAGTATTAAAAATCAGTTATGCCATATTCAATATTATTTGGATTGTTTCATGACAAAATTGTTCATACCTTAAAATAACATCCAAAATAAATATTTAGTACTTCTAAAAAGTTGCATAGTATTTATTAAGTAAATATCGTAAATATTTAACTTGTAAATGTCTTATATTCTGTCACTTGGGTGGTACTTATGCTGCTATGCTAAAGTCCCTAAGTGCTTCATGGCTCATTTCCGAAATTGCATATGTGATCAAGTCAAATGGTACAACATCGCTTAGGCGCTATCAAACTGTATGTAATTGTGAATAATTTTTGTATAAATGAATTACTTCAATACATCTAATATTATTATTTGGCAAATCTGTTTAACTTCTTTCTTATATTTCTGTTTGTTTAGGTCGTGACTATATTTTTTTTGTTGTGAAATATAACTATTTTTAATGATACTTATTTGCCAGATGCACATGTGCATATGCGCCCTTTACATGAAACAATATATTCGATATTTAACATCTTTCGTTGTACTTTTGATTTGGTTCAAGTGATCTAGCATAATGTTTTGCTCTTAATATTTATACGTTTATATTGCGGTAGATGTCTAATATTCCTTCATATAAGAGCTGCGTATTACATTTGGTGTCAAAAGGTGAAGAAAAAAAAAAGATTGTTTTGATTTTAGCACGACGGTAGCGAATCCGATATGGCCCTCAGTATGAACCGATACATAGGCAACTCCATTCTTCCGTTATTAATTCAACACAGCAAGTTCTACAGCGAGGCCGAAAACTACGCTTCCCTACTCGATGCGACCCTCCATACAGTTTACCGACTTTCCAAAAACAGAATGCTCACCAAAGGTCAAAGAGAAGCCGTGTCCGACTTTCTGGTAGCTTTAACCAGTCAGCTACAGCCCTCCATGCTTCTAAAACTATTGAGGAAGCTCACGGTTGACGTGTCAAATTTGTCTGAATACACTACGGTCGCTTTGAGACTGCTTACTTTACATTATGACCGGTGCGCTAAGTACTATGGCTTAAGTGGAGGACAAGGTAAAGTTTAAATATGAATATGTTGAGATTAAGTAGAAACAAAAAAACAGATAAATTTTAGTGGGAATCGATCGCTCGGTTGTGGCGGTTCTAGAAAGGATTATTACAAATGTGTATAATGTTCTACTTGATTCCATTGTTTGCGGGAAATATTACCTTATACTGCAAAGTTACAACTAAAAAAAGACAGAGTTGTGCGCCCATGCTTTATGTTTAAAATTAATCAGTAATACAGGCATTGCAGTTTTCTAGCTAGAGCAATTTCTTTTCCAGGCATCTACGGAGCAGCTAGCGATGAAGAAAAACGATTAACCATGATGCTATTTTCGAATATCTTCGACTCGCTTAGCAAAATGGATTATGATCCCGAACTTTTCGGCAAAGCTTTGCCATGTCTTACTGCAATCGGATGCGCCCTACCGCCTGACTACTCTTTATCCAAGAATTACGACGACGAATGGTAATATATTAATAAAAATTAATACTTTTAAATTGCTCCCAGTTACATTACTCTATAATGGATAGTTTCTCGAGGTAGTAAAACTAAATCAACGCTGCTTTATTGTCGTCAAATTCGTATGAATTATGGAATTCTATTCAGCCTGATCTTTACCATGCCTTAAACCAGTAGCATCGTCCGCAGTTGGTACACATTTACCTAGTACATGTTAAACCGTGCCAACAAGCTCCCGCTGTTTAGAAACGTGATCCTTATAGGGTGCTGTGTAGCTATTAAATGTGATCTGATGTAATTTAGTTTCCCCTAAAATCATTCATTGTTTTAATTTTTTCAAGTAAGATATATGTATTTTTGCCGATCGGTTGTGAAAACGTCGGTCGTGATTCAGATCGTGAAATCAACAGCTATAGTGGGCCAAGAATTTTGAAATTTTGTGTAAAGGTGGATTTTGTGACTATGTGTATGAAAAACTAATTGTTGAAAACTTAAATTGGATGCATGGTTCCAAAAAACTCATAAATGGCCAGACAACGAAGTTTGTAACAAAAAAACTGCGAAATAAATTCCACATATCTCGTGAAGGATTTCAATGAAATTCCGTTGATCAGCTGTTTGTTGTGATTTTTTTTATTTGTTGTGTTGATGACCCGTAAATATAGAACTGACAGGGTCATTAAATGTATTCTATGCAGTGCCGTACTTGCATTATTTTGATTAGCGTATTGTAAGTCGTTGGTATTGTGACATAACTTTCTTCTGAACTGAGTGCAATTATTGTATATTGTTATATTTTATGTTGACTATAATAATAGTATAGGTCCATAATGTCTGATAGAAATGTAAGCCTAATTTGCTCAAAATGTAATAGCAAATGTATTTATAAGGATCGACCAGCAAAGTCTGAGCTATTTGGCTCTGCATGTGACTGTTATAAATTAGTGTACTGTAAGAAGTGTACAGGAATTAATACATCTGAGGCATAAACTTTGGCTTTAGTTGAGAGAAACTTGCTTTTTTATTGTTATGACTGCAAGGATAGTTTTAGAAACCAATGCAATGAAGAAATATTAGAAAAACTGCATGCAGAAAATACAAGATTACAAAGGCTAATAACTTTCATGGACGGTAATCATGAGGAAAACAAAACACATCTTGAGTTGCGAATTCAAGAATTACAGAAAGATATTGAGACGAAGAGTGTGACAGTTTCAAGAATGAGGAGAAATACATTAGATTTTGAGGATGAGGTATTTGCATCTGAGGAAACTACCCAACAAAAGTTAAAGGAGCAGTTCAAGAGAATTGCGAGTTTGGAAAAAGAGTTACAAGAAACAATACAAAAACTTGAACTTGAAAAAAACGAAAATGGTGAAATGGCACAAAAAACAAGAAATATGAAAAAGATATATTAAAATTAAAAAATAGCGCAAGAATAGGGACCAATACTCGAACCAATAGCACCAATAAAGAAAATGACAATAAAATAGACAAAAAACTGGTCGAGGAAGTTAATCAAAGGAAAATATATTTGGAAGAGAAATTGAGACAGGAAGAAAATAAATTTAGGAAATTTAGAAGGGAAGCAGAAGAAAACTATAACAAGGAACTAACAAATCGTATGCAGAAGAATGAACAAGCAATAAGAGAGCTACAATTACAAACCGACCGCAGATGAAGACTTAAAATCTACTAATGAAAATTTGATGGGAGTAATTAGAGCATTAGAGAATGATTTAAAAGATAAGGAAATTGAAATCAAAAAGCTCCTCAGTGGGCGTGGGAGATAGGGATGGTGCCTCGGATGGTGCGGACGTTGGCAGACTTTTGATATTGACTGATGAATATTGACGTTACCTTGATAGATTCTTTAGAGTGAAATATCCCAATATGAAATGCCAAACCTTTATTAAACCAGAAGCATGTTTCTCTTCTATTATAGAAGATGTCATTGCTCTCTCTAAGGGATTCACTTTGGGGGATTATGTTGTGGTGATGGCTGGTTCAAATGATTTTAAAAGATCACAACTTCCATCTTTTCGCGAAATTAATAGTAAAACCAAACATTGCACACATACTAATATAGTATTTACCTCTATTCCTTATGCAAAATATAGAAATAATGGGTTAGAAAGAAAAGTTCATGAATTTAATAACAAGTTGGAAAAGTATGTACAAAAATTAAATTATTATAGTGAAGGAGAAATCAGCATCTCTTATATAAACAATAGGTTTGGAAATAGAATCAGAAAGATAAAGGTTTTTGACCAAATTGGCATACAGTTCTCTAAATATAGAGTATGTAAACCTTGTATATGTTCACTCGTTTTTTAATTATGATGTTTCGGTCACGGGTGAGGTCTCTAGTGTTGAAAGTGATTGTTTAGACATATGTGTAAGCGAAACACCGGAGTCATGAATAAATCAAATATTTTTGTATTGTATCTTAATTGTTCTAGTTAAGAGCGCATTTTGATGAAATTTCTCAATTGACCATTCAAAAATGTCCAGTGGTTTTCGCCTTGTCTGAGACTTGCTTAACAGAATGTATTTCGGATGGGGAAATTAGTATTAGTGGGTATAGTTTATATAGGATAGACAGTGATAGTAGAAAGACTGGTGGAGCTATACTCCATGTTAGGGATGATGTAAGGATCCTAAGTTCTATACAAGTTAGTGAACAAAGAAAGTATTGGATTGTTGCAATTGAAATGATGCATAATAATGAGAAATATTGTATAGTTTCACTTTACAGATCTCCTAATTCATCAAAAATAGACTTTGACGTTTTTCTCTCATCATGGTGTGAATAAAAAGTAATAGATGATCAATCATGTATAATAATGATTGGTGATTTTAATCTTGATTTTAGAACACAGGAGTCAGAAAACTTAAAAAATATCTTAGTTGATATAGGTTTAGATAATATTGTCTATGACACAACTCGGTCATGTAGGGATAAAGACTCGATTATTGACCTTGTATTGACAAATCGTGAGAATGATTTTAGAAGACGCGTTTTAGTTACTCCAAGGGTTACTGATCATTATATAATAGAGGTATTGCATGATATTAACCCAAGTGAGACCAAAATTCTACAAAGTAGAGGAAGAAATATTGATTTTGCCGGTCTAAATAATATATTACGAGAGTACAATTTTCATTATGTTCACGCTAATAATAATGAAAAGTACAGTAGTTTTGTTGCTAACATACTAAATGCTTTGGATATAGTGGCTCCATTGAGACCAGTTAAAATTTATCCAAGATATAAGATATAGTGGAACAATACTGTTGAAAGTGCCACTAGAGAAAGAGATTTGTGTT
>JAEQML010073352.1:0-15013 GCA_016904865.1 Pissodes strobi | reverse complement strand
AGCACAAGAATGGAAACTAATAATTGTCAAAATTCAGGACTTCGCATTATTCATTTAATTCCAAGGCGACCATATTATTTGTTCTACGGCATACGTGATCAGTTTGACGTATTTTAATTCATACAGTATTTACAATGTAATAGCAAAAATATTGAGTTCTAAAAAAGAGGGCGAAACATTTCGGCAATGTGATACATCACTAGACTCGTTTTAAAAAAATGCATCTAATGACGTTATGAAAGGGTGGTAGTTCCATTTAAAGTTTTCGAGTAATATTAAAAAAATCGAATTGGTCAACTTTAATGTCTTAAATAAAACAAGTAAATAAGTAAAACATCGTCTATGTATTTTTCTGCAATTGTTTATGACCTGAGAAGTGATTTTAGGTCGGTCATGGCACGCTAGATCAAAAATTAAAATTATCTTAAAATACCAAATTACCGAAAAATGTTATAAAAATTATACAGTCCTATGCAGAATGATCTCTAGATTCTGAAAAACTAAAAATATACAGGGTATTCCATTTAAAAATCCAATGTTGAGGTACTTCCGGCGAAAGCGGAAGCCTTTAACAGTTGACAAATATGTACAAAAATTACATTTTGATAGTACAATAACTTTGCCGAGTTTTATTACATACAACGAATCAATTAGACAAGTCATAACTTCTAGGGTATTAAAATTCAAATTTCGAACCTTTGAATTTCATTTAAATGCACCATGATCATCGTTTTTCATTATACCTAAAATTTTTGCTACATCTACTTTTTGACACACCCTGTATAATTTCTTTTTGAGGCAAAAAATCCGGAAGAAAAAATTATAATCGACGTGTACGAGCTTTTTTCAAAAAATTAATACCTGATTTTTAAATGAATTTGTTCCATATTTTAGCCCATCACTGTATATATACCGGGTGTCAACGAATCAATTAGATAAGTCATAACTTCTAGGATATTAGATTTATCAAAGTGAGATTTTGTGTAGGTAAATGGTATAGGAAAAGGACATTTTTCGCATATTTTTCACTTTCCGGTCACTTCCGGTTTCACCGGAAATGGCTCCAGTTTCAAATTTTTAAATAGAACACCCTGTATATTTTTACATTTTTGGATTTCTGAGACAATTCTAGATCGGAAAGTGATATTTTTAGTTTTATTATTGGATCTAGGTGGCCGTGGTCAAGCGCAAACTAATCTATGGACCTCAGATGATGTCAGAAAATTGCATTCGCAAAGTTTTAGTGATTAGTATGATAGATGGGAATAAAACAAGTTGCCAAAATCACATTTTTGTGTCTAACTATTTTTTTTTTAAATGGCGACCCTTTTTTGTTTTGTTTTTCAAAGAAGACTTAAACAACAGCTGTAAAATATCATAAATCATGGCTATCCATGGCACACTCGACAAAAATAAATAAATTTTTATCCAGTATTTTGTTTAGTAATATTTAATTTCTGAGCTTATTTTTAGTACGATCGTGAATAAATTAGTATCGTTAGATTCGCCAAAAAATCCTCTTTACGAAAAGTGCTTGTCAAAAAAGGGTCGCCATTTAAAAAAAAAATAGTTAGACATAAAAATGTGATTTTGGCAACTTGTTTTATTCTCATCTATCATACTAATCACTAAAACTTTGCGAATGCGATTTTCTAACGTCATCTGAGGTCCATAGATTAGTTTGCGCCCGGCCATGGCCACCTAGATCCAATATTAAAACTCGCTCTAAAAAAATGAAGAAGGCGTAAAAACTTTTTAAAATATCACATTCCGATCTAGAATTGTCTCAGAAATCCAAAAATATAAAAATATACAGGGTGTTCCATTTAAAAATTTGAAAACGAAGCCATTTCCGGTGAAACCGGAAGAGACCGGAAAGTGAAAAATATGCGAAAATTGTTCTTTTCCTATACCATTTACCTACACAAAATCTCATTTTGATAAATCTAATATCCTAGAAGTTATGACTTGTCTAATTGATTCGTTGACACCCGGTATATATACAGTGATGGGCTAAAATATGGAACAAATTCATTTAAAAATCAGGTATTAATTTTTTGAAAAAAGCTCGTACACGTCGATTATAATTTTTTCTTCCGGATTTTTTGCCTCAAAAAGAAATTATACAGGGTGTGTCAAAAAGTAGATGTAGCAAAAATTTTAGGTATAATGAAAAACGATGATCATGGTGCATTTAAATGAAATTCAAAGGTTCGAAATTTGAATTTTAATTGGATGAGGAGACAAAACAAGAAGTCAGGAAGAAGTTTGTAACTTGTTTAACGCTAAGAGCCCGTTCCCACTTGTCGGGTGTAGGATCCGACAAAATATCGGGTGCTCTAGTGGCAATACATTTTGTATGAAGCTGTTCACATCTATCCGACTCAGTTTTTTGTCGGCTCCGACAAATCTTGTCGGATGTTTTGCCAGCGCCGCACGCTCGATCAAAAATCGTGTCGGATCTCGTTCGCATATGAACTTGTATGGCGCTGTTCACATTTGTCGGATGTCGGGACTGAAAACCCCCTACCAGCTGCCCTAATCATTTTTATAGTTTATGCCTGCTGAAACTCGTGCCCGTAGGTCGTTGAATGTAGTTATGGACATTCTAAAATAATTAAAAACTTATATTTGTCACTTTTCAATTCAGTTATGTTGGGATTTGGAACCTCCGGCAACATGTACTAAAACAGAATTTTATCCACAATACCGAAACAGAATTTTTGCACTCGATTAAGACTGTTCTGTCTTAATCATCTCCTGATGATGCTAACATGGTTAGCGAAACGCGCGTCGAATGCAAAAATTCTGTTTCGGTATTGTGGATAAAACTCTGTTTTAATTTCAATTCAGTGATTAAGGTTTGAAAAATTCCCAAAGAAAATCGTTCCTCCATGATTATGGGTGCACCCAAAATTTCCTATTATTGGCTTGTTGTCTTCTAAAATAATACAGCACAACAAAATCTTCGTCGAGGTCCACGTGGAGAGTACCGAAATTGGCTCCAGCTACGATCGAGTACGACAGCCGACTAGTGTGAATAGAGGCGGCGACATCCGATTAAAAAACGGATCCTACACCCCACAAGTGAGAACGGGCTCTAAGTATCCAGAACGCACACCCTATCCTTATCTCTAACGGTTTTAGAGAAAAATTACATCATAAAAATTATTTTATTGAGTGTTGAAAATGCCAACCATTAACTTCTTGACAATATGCCAATCTACTTTAAAATCCTTCTAAAACATTATTTACATCAGTATTTTCATTAATTTGCCTAATTTCATATCTAATTTAAAATTTTAAGTCTTCCAAATTTTGTGGTTTATCCTTATACACTTTCGATTTCAAATAACCCCAAAGAAAGAAATACATTGGTGTAAAATCGGGAGATCTTGCAGGCCATTCTATGGGTCCTCTTATACCTATCCATCGTTTGGGAAATACAGTATTCAAATACTCTCGTACTTGCCGAGCAAAATGAGGCGGAGCACCATCCTGCTGAAACCAAATAGACGCTTCTGGTAGATTAGGGTAGCTCGAAACCTTTTTAGATTGATTTTAGTCCTGCAGCGGGCTACCAAAAAGGTCTACGCTATTGACCGGTCGATTGCGGTCGACGTTCTGGCTATCCCTGTTTTAGATAATAAAATTATCTGAAATTTCGGAGAATTTCGGGGGGTGTTTGAACGTCCCGAACACCCCTCTTAAATACGGCCTTAAGGTATTAGTATTTGTCTATTGACAAACACGGCGTATGCTTCACGCAGAACTGCGTTACTCCCATTACTCTACGAATGCTTTCAACATTATTTATATGAAAAAATTAACTATACTGTGCCGTACACCGAATATTACCTCCCCCGAATTCTAATAACTGCAAAGAAAGCAATTTATTTTTAACCTTATATAGTTAATTACTAACTTTTTTGATCCAAATTATTAACTCTTTTCTACATTCTAATCTATTCTCATCATTCTAAATTAAAAAAACACAGTGTGGAGTACTAATAGATATCTATAGCCTAAATGAAAATATTTACTCTAGGATAAAACAGAGAAAAAAAAGGTAAAATCTAAAATAATATCAAAATAAATTAATTTAAAACCCACCTTTAACATCAGCTAGAAGTTTAGAATCTAATTTAGATATACGATCAGGTTTGTTTCACATTTTGAGCTCTAGAAGTAATTAAAATTTGGCCAAAAACTATTTATCAAAAATTGTATGCAGGATCATTATAACAAGCTTGGCTCTTATTTTCAGTTGAGCTCGTTAAAAAAACAATATTGCGATAAATTTTTGTCAACTGCTAAAGTCAGTCTAATTAATTTTTCATAAACCATAACTGAAAAGTATCAAATATATTCTATATAAAATTTTGAATGTCAATGTAATATTTAATTATTTATGGACACATCTTGTGACACTTAATACGAACTGGGTAGACCGAATAAGTATGGCTCGACTACTTTCATTTCCTACTTTCTCTCTTGTGTCCGCTTGTAAGCAATGATCTGAGGTATGTTTTAACATTCTGTTTCTTCTGACTAAAGCCTTATCAAGAGGGGATACTCATCTTGATGCCAATATTGTAAAGTGAATCTATATATTCTACTTTTTCTTCATGTACGAGATATTTTTCAAAAAACAACTCCACCACTCACATGGTGTTAAATGTAGTTTAGTGTTTTTGTGACTTATTTTTGGATTACCCTTTGCCATGTGGTCACAACAGGTTGGTGGCAATCTTTGTTTAGGATATTATAAATTTGAATTTATAGTAAAATGATCTGGTTCAATGTCTGAAATTTTGTGTGGCTTCTTAATTGGCCATTTTTAGTGTGTCATTCTAGTTTAGAAAAAGCATAGAAATACATAATATACACAAACGACATTCGCCAAGAAAAAGAATCTGTTTAATTTTAATTGGAGATCTGCTTTCTCTGACCATTTTGAAATATACTACGTTCTATTCTATTTTTATATTTTCAGATTTAAAAGCCAAACCGAGATATAGGAGCATCATTTTTACATTTAAAAAATATATAATTTCAGAAGCCTATATTGGCTAGCAACTTAGAATTTTCTACAAACAAAATATACCTTTTATTATTAAGCAAAAAACTGTATTACATTATTTGAGATTACTGAAACTCGAAATTGACTGCTTATTTTTTATAACCAAAAAGTGGAAATCTATAATTTTTTCAGAACTTGACAATAATACCCCAATATCTCACACACTATAGAAGCTTCAGTCTGGATGCGGGAATCTAGTCATAAACTGCTGACGAAATATGCAAAAATAAATGCCGATAAAAATACTTCTTCCTTGTAAATAAGATTATTCTATTCAAACATAACATTATAATAGTATTATGCCAAATACATGCTTATAAAGGTTAGGGGATTTATATAGCAGTTATTTTACATGTTACTGATAAAGACTGTAATAATTGACTTTTTCAGGAAAACCAAAACTTTATGCAAAAATGCTCGGATTCGTCGACTTAATTTAATTTTTTTTGCGCTTTTTGACAATTTTCAAAAATATACGGCGGTCAAAAAGATTGGATAGCTGTCAACTTAATTTTTTTTAAATGAAACACTCTTATTTTTTCGATTCTCGAATTTTTCTCAAAATTCTAGATATATTTCACGAAAATATCTTATGATTTTTTTGCGATTTTGAACCCTTGTACAATCTGAATGGTTTGACTAAGCGCGAATCAATTTAAATTTTCTGATCCTTGTGGTCAATCTAGGGACAAAAAGTGTTGGTTTCACCGGAAATATCCGAAAATGCGAACTTTCCGGAAGTGTATGACTCTAAATAAATCTCCAATAACTAAGATATGGAACTTCAAATACTTTGGTCAAACCGTTTGCATGCTACTGGGGTCTAAATTCACAATATTATGAAAATAGTTGAATTAAGGTATAAGAGATGTTGCATTAAATATCTTTAGAATTTGGATAAAATGGAGATGTTTCATTTAAAGAAAATAAGTTTGCAGCCGTCCAATCTTTTGACGCACCTCGTATAGCACTGAGTACAAAAAGTATTTAAAACCAAATCAAGAGGACCAAGCGCTTTTGTAAAATGTTTTGGTTTTCCTAAAAAATCTGTTATTCCAGACTTTATCAGCACTGTAAAACTATTCCAGAAACATAAGAAAAGCACTTTTAAGCGCAATCGAGTCTAAAAGTTGATCTTAATGCATCTTTGAGTAAAATATTAAGCACCTTTAAATCATTAGGTTTAACTCTGTTTACTTTTAATTATTTAATCTATTCCTTATCGAAATTACTTTGGAGAATGAAATGTATCCTAGAAACGAATTTTAAAATATAGCTGTAGGTACTTGGAACTATAGGATATTAACAAACCTATATACAACTAAGAGTACCAATTAGTCCTAATCTAACTTAGTATGCTATTTAATTTCTAACTCATCTAACGCTTGATTTTATTTTATTTGAATTTAAAATGCAAACCTTTTGATGCTGCTAATATTCTTCAAAAATTCTTAGAATATTTTATTTTGTTAAATATCGAATAACTACAACGCATGTAATTAGAAAAAAAAATAATTTTCCCATTTTACAATATTATATCAACACTAATCGATTTAATTTAATTTAACGTCTCATTAAGTCCGAAGTCATTAGAAAATAGTTCACAAAATTGTCAAACGCAAAAAGGCGTTAAATAATTCTTGAGAAAATATTTACCACAGAAGCATTTTCCAGGAAATTTTAAAAAGGGTGTAATCTTAAAAAGATAATGTAAATGCAACATTTGTATGCAGCTATGGAAAATTTTTCCATTAAATTGTGCCTCGTCACATTCGCGACGGCAATATGCCCTATTCGAGATCATGAAAAAAAAATCATATCCATCCATTTCTTAAAATTTGTTGATATATTTACTAAACGCAATATTTTAAATATACATAAGATACTATAAAAAAGAGAGGGAAGTTAAAATATATAACAAAATAAATGAAAATTTATAGTTAAGCTAATTAGTTATTTTGTGTGCATTCAACGACAAAGCTATTTTGTGCATCTTGGTTACCTTCGTAACTCTATTTTTTTATGTGAAATCCTGAAAAAGTATTTACGTTATCTGTTTCAGTATGTCAAAAGATTAGGTAAAAAAAGTTAACTAATGAAATGCTAGAGCCTTCGTAATATGACGGTACTTAAGTGATTGTTATGCCTCACATAGGAAGCCTCTTCTGGCAAGTTTCCAATTTTATTCGCACTGTGATAAAAGAAAGTGTCATTAAGTTTACGAAAAAAATAAATATGCAGCTATGGTGGTACGGTTTTTGAGAAATTAAGTACACTGGCTGTGCACGTAAAGGGATTATCGACGAAAAAGAATAAGTTAAAAGCTCCGTCTGAGAGAGTTTAAAATATAAGTATTGACAAAACTTTTATTTTAAAATTTATTAATATTTTCGAAATCCTGATAGATACGGAGAAACATGAAGCTGTGGTTCTATAAAAAATATTTGTAAGATTTCTGAAGCTATACTATAAACGATAGTAGCATCCAAGTTGACATATTTCCATTGGCAATGTGGAAACAATATTGTACAAAGAAAGAGTTTGCATTTTGCAAGCCAGTTTGGACTTATGGTAGGGTATGATTTAGAATTTTGAACAGAGCCCAAAAATGTAACAATGTACAGGCTGTTCAGTTTAAAATAAGAAATACCTAATGAAAAACTTTTGTATTTCATGCACACATTGAATGCAAAAAACTTCTTCTCATAAAAGTATAACAGAGCGCTTTCGGCCTAAACAGTCATCAGTGTTACCTGCAAAGTAAGTAAGAGAACCCCCATTAACGGAATGAGAGTAAATGTTTTAAGAAAGTTTCAGGATTTAGAAATTGGTTTAATTGACTCTGCTACGTTAATATATTAAAAATTATTAACAATTGAAAGCAGTTGATATAAATGTATGAAGCACGAAGGGTGACTTTTTGTAATAAAGGGAATAGGTTAAGAGTTAGTGAGTAGTTGTCAGTGAAAAACGAACAACTTCTCCACAAAGAGAACAAGAATCAATTGACAAAGGTAACCTTCAAATTTCATAACGTTACATTTTTTTGGAAAAGTTTCACATAATTTTATTTTTTAAAAAAGGAAAAACGATAGCTGAATCACGTTTTTCGGGTTAAAAGCCAAATGCCTACCAAGAATTGACGGTAATTGTAAATTTTAAATCTTAGTATTAAGTCTAGAAAATAAAGAAGAAAAAAGTGCTGAATTAGGTGAAATAGTAAACTATATTAGGAGCAGACGTCAGCCCGGCACAACCCACAAAACCTGCCTTCCTTTCCTTTGCTAAATTGATGGAAATTTTACTTTTTTATTAAAATATCCTTATTGAAATACAGAGAGGCTAACACCAAACTAAATATAATCAAAGAGAGTTCAGTCGTGTAGCAGAATTTGATGAAGATGCGAACTATTAATTTCAAAACCAGCAAAAAAAAGATACATTTTTTTTCTGTACAAGTACAAAAGAATATTAACCAAAAAGTCTCCTGTGTTAAGGAATATATGATCTATTGAGATTAACTTGAGTAGTCAAGCAATAGTTGTTAAAAAGCAGTTCGTTGTTAATCTCGATATCCTCCAAAACGTCCAATCTGTTGACATTTTTTGACCAGATGTTGCGTAGGATTTTTGAGTTCGAGTGAGGGCTCAAATTATTATTGTAATTGCGTAAATGTTCACCAAAAGTGGAGTTATTTCTATTTAAATGTTTATTGATACGGATCATAAGTAGTCTACAAGTTCTACCAATGTAGGTACTTTCACAGCAATTGCACGACAGCTTAATAGTTCGTATCAAAGACATTTAACCTGAAGAGACGGGACAAATGGTTCTTTGTTTTCCCCCAACATTGAGGCACATTCTATGGTCGATAGATGTAGCGTTGCCAAATTTTAAGTTTACGAGTTATTGTACATACTTTTTTCATATTAAATTATAACACTAAATACTTATTTTCCCCATTTTTGATTCATCAAAAACCGGTTCTGAAGTTCTTACATGTCAATCTGACAATGCCGCTTCCCTTGGTTCCGCCTTGTTTTACCCCCAAAATATTTATAGTAAGCACGTAGTAAAGTAACTGCACCAATAGATTGAGAGCATTGGAGGTCGACGACCGACGGCTCTTCCCCATTCGATAAGTATACTAACTTGGTAACGTTTCAAAACCAGTGAAGGCACTGCTGTAAATATGTTTTAATACGTATTTAAGAAGAAAATAGTTTTTAAGCTACTTTCTGAATATGTCATTAACCAGATATTTGTCATGTTTGTATGTTTTTAAATAAAATTTGTATACTTCAGTTCCTTTTTATTTGTCTCAAAAATAATGATAAGCAATTTATTTTTAGGCTAGCAGTGGTATGATTTAATTTTTCGTTTAATCATTGAGAGCAGAAAAACCCTATGTGTCACAAAAACGTTTAAATCGGAATAAAATTGCGTATTTTTGGTATCTCATAAATTTCGTGTTCATCAGATTTGAAATTATTCAGGAAATAAGTTTTCGGAAATTTTATTTCATTATTAGCTGCTGAATAGTATATTATGCAATGACCATTCATTGCAAATGTATGTTGAATATACTTTTTTCTACGACTGCCCTGAAAATAGACAAAAACGCACTAACAACTGCTCTTGAAAACTGGACATTTGAAACATCGTGTGAAAAGTATACATTGCACACGGCGTGTGCAAAGTATACTTTTCACACGCTTATTCGGGTATTTAGATTAAAGGGCTTCGTCTCAGTTTTAGAGCTTCGCCCTCAAAGGTCCCATTACCAGATCTCCAAAAAAGGGGGCCCAATTATAGGGCTTCATCTCCCGGGAGCCATTTTTTGAAAAACTGTAGAAAATGGAACTCTTATACCATAGGCCCCCTTTTAAGACTTGGGGCCCCATTTTAGGGCTTCGCCCCCGGGGGCTCCATTACTAAATCTGTACAAAATGGGACTCCCGAATCATAGGCCCCATTCTAGGGTTTCGCCCCCCTGGGGCACCGTTTTAGGGCTTCGCCCTCGGAGCCTATTTTTCAAAATATTTGGAAAATAGGGACCACACTCCGGTGGCCCCATTTTAGGACTGTGCCCCTAGTTATAGTTTAGCGAGAATCTCTTACTCACGTAGCTTCTTTCAGTAGGAATAAAATTTTCTGATAAATCAATAATAAAAATGTTTCCCATATAACATGTAATTTTCTACCACACTCCCAGTGGGGCACCCTGTATGTAGCAGTCGTAGAAAAAGTATAGTGTGCTACACGTGCTGAAAAGACTTTTTACACTCATGAGACTTTATGACAGTCGCTTACGGCTCGTGTCACCAAACTGTCTCAATCGTGTGAAAAGTCTTATTTTCTTTCAGCACTTGTTGCACAATATACTATTTCTATTTTGGTATCATAAAAAAAGTCTTTTCGATACGCAAAGTTGTGTCGAAAAAAAGCTCTTTTCGACACTATTTTTGATGACTGGTTGCTATGATATTAACAAAATTGTGCAATGTCAAAGCTCACTAGTAAATATTTCGACACCGTTTTGAATGGGATTCCTAATAATACAGACGTCAAAAGTAACAAGATGGCCGTCCAACTTTATCGCGACTTGAATAAATAAATGTTTTTCATTAAAAAACATGCAAAATAGCACTCTTCGCCCAGTTTTGTTTGGTTTCAAATGGACGTTTTAAAGTCTGAATTTGTGCGACGCGACGCGACGCGACGTGTAGCTTTTTTGTATTTCGTGAGTGATTTCCTATAAATATTTTTTATAAACTTTATATCAAAGTAACGATGGTCTTGCGGTGTGAGGTATGCAAAATCTCCAGCTATTAGCATCCGAACCTGAGTTTTCACAAGTAAGTAAAAGTAAATGAAACACAGTAGTACAGTGGGCACCATTTTGTGATGTGATTAATTAATATTTTATAATACTTACCTATGTATGTGATATTAATGGATAATCTGATATGTTTGCAGTATTTACCAACCTCTATTAAATCATTTTTGAAGTGAATACTTCTTTGGTTTCATCGCAGTGGTTTTGCAAGGACACGGAAAAATTTCGTGACACAGCAAAATAACTATTTTGTGTTAACTAACCTTCAGAACCCATATCTAACCCAAACTAACTCAATCTAACTCACACACTATAAATAAAACATAAATATATTTTAAATAATGCACTCGAATAAATACCATCATTTCAATTACTTTATTGAAATTAGTATTATGATGGACTCACATTTTCAAAGTCTACGTCTATGAACTGTCCTTGCTTTCGTTCAGGCGGGGGCGGGCAATACTACATTTAGTAGTGGGGACGAAGTTTGACAAAAGTTTGTACACCATACATAAAAATATAAGGAGGCGGGACAATCGTTTTGTTGATATTTTTGCAAGATTTCGGATTTTTATGAATGAGTTGTCGGGTCTCTTTAGGTTAAATGTTTTTGGTTCGTATCTTCTTTACATACTAGAAACACATTCAGCTTGGCGTCAGCCTATCCTCAATTCAATACGAGTATTCTAATCTAAAAAAATTATAATAAAAAATTTAAAATTTCATAGCTTAACGCTAAAAAAAATGTTTAAAAATAAATACAAAATCTAAAATTACCGTCAATCCAATCTACACATTACCCTTTACATCGTTTTGCTAATTTCATCTAGTTCAGTGTCAGCCAGTCTACATTCTAATCAATCTATGTTGTAATTTAGAGTTTCATATCTTCCAAAATCTGTATGAGCGGGTTGAGTTAGCTTTGTCCATCTCCGCCATACTAAATATGAATACGATAAAAAAAATTCTTGTGGTCTCATATAACATCCATTAAGCAAAGGAAAGGGAGGCAGGTTTTTTGGGTTGTCTGGCGTGTGCTCCTAATATAGTTTACTATTTCAACTTATTTACCTAGTACTTTTTTCTGCTTTATGTTTTCGACTTAATACTGAGATTTGAAATTTAAAATTACCGCCAATTCTTGGTAGGTAATTTCCTGTGTCATCGGTTTACTTGTCAACACTGTCAATGGTGACACCATCCGCCTTTGGCTTTTAACCCGAAGAACGTGGTTCTGTCCTCGCTTTTATTTTTTTTTTAATAAAATTATGTAGAACTTTTTCAATCCTTTGTCAATTATTGACGTTTGTTCTCTTTATGGATATGTTATTAGTTTTCCACTGACAAGTAAGTGAAAGAACCATTAACCTATTTCCATTTATTACAAAAAATCACCCTTCGTACTTCATACATTTATCTCAACTGCTTTCAATTCTTAATAATTTTTAACACATGAATGTGACAAAGTCAGTTAAATCAATTTCTAAATGTAAAACTTGCTTAAAATATTTACTATCATTCCGGAAATGTGAGGTTTTATTACTCACCTCGCAGGTAACACTGATGATGAGTTTAGGCCGAAAGCGCTCTGTTGTGCTTTTATAAAAAGAAGTCCTTTTTCGGTTAAAATTTTTGCACTGAATGGATACAAGAGTTTTTCATTTAGCATGTTCGTCTATGCACACAGCCTTTACTCTACATTTAATTAAAATATGAAAGCTGATATCAGGTACAAGTAGATCTGGCAATACCGCTATAAAAATAGTTTTAACAGATAAGCCGCCTATACATAAATGGGCCGAGCCTGTAATGTAACACATACGCAATGGACGGGACGGTATTCGATTTGCCAATGAGCAGCTTTTTAAGATCCTTTACAGTCTGACGGCATTATGCTGAATTAGCCGCTTCTGATTGGTGGGTTAACGTCACTTTCACGGACGACCGGCGCGCAGCGTTCGGTTTCTGTCGGTGGCAAGGCTTTTTTGAAAAGGAAATTTAGCGAGGGTAGTAAATCCGAAAAAATTAAACGGAAATCTAATGAAGCATGTTCCAGTATAGCTAGAGAGCTGAAATTTTCAGGACATGTAGCCGGGGTTAAATGAGGGTCCTGGACGAAAACTGGACCCCGTAACCCAACCACCCCCGCCCCCTTCGGCAAGAAAGGAGAGAGAAGGAATACCTATTTTATTAAATTTTTGGCAAGAAAGTAGAGAGAAGGAAAACCTATTTTATTAAGTTTTGGGAAGAGTGGAGAGCAACGGGGTCGAATTTTTTATGGTAGGCACCTTTGACCATATGGGAGGGACCGGGGCTCTAATTTAAGGGGGGATTTTGAGGGAAAGACGTGTTTTGCTGATATATCTCCAAAGGACCGAAAATCTGACAAGCGATGGCCCCGTTGCGGGGAAGGGAATTATACCCCCCCCCCCTACCGGTTACCCAAAAATTTTGGAACAATGAAAAGAAAATGAAAAAAACGTATAAAATTGTTTGGAAAGATAATAAAAGAAAAAAATATATATTAATAGAGAAACGCGGTTTTCGGCGAAAAAAAAAAGGCGAAGTAGAGCTAAAAGGTCGGCGATGGCAAAAATGCTTTATGCGAAAACAAAGTTGAAAAAAAAACTTAAAAAAATATAATAAAGTAGTAACAGGCGGCAAAAGTTTGAAAAATAAAAACTCAATTTTTAATATCTTTCAGAAGTTTCCATTCAGTTGTGTGCTTATAAAGGTGATGCCGAATTTTTTTTATTTTTATTGGGTTATGTTTATTTCTTTTTGTAAATTTGGGTTAGCTTGAGTTACTTTCGTTAGGTTACGTCCGAGCGAAGCGAGCAGATGGCAATGCGTGAAGAGTTAACAGTACTCTAAAGTGACGTTAACCTGCCAATCAGAACCGGCTAATATAGCATAGTGCCGTAGGACTGTAAAGTATCTTATAATGCATTCACAAATAATTCGCGCTCGTTGTATTGATATGGCGCCGACCCTAGACAATGTAAAGAGGAGGGGACGCATAACACTCATTTATGCGCTGTCGCAGAAATTGTAACTAAAATTTGACAGACTCCATTTTTCTGGTGCCAGACATAGCTGGTGGCATCACGTGTATTTTCCGAGTTTTTATGCTATCTAAAACTGAGATTGCTGTGTTTTTTATAGAGTTAAAATGGTTATGTGTTCAGCTTATGGCTGCAAAAGTGGTACCGGGCGGCATGAGCCAGGAATATCTTTTCACAGGTAAAACATAAACATTTTACATATTCTTAATTTTTTGTTGTTGTTCGATATCCTACAAGTCTTGTTATATTATTTTACACTAAATTAGGATCTAAGCAAAGAATATTCACAGCTACATTAGAATCTCTTAATATATTTATTGATATTTTTGTTGTAGTAGCATCAAACTTATGTCAATAACCTCGACATTTCCAGTGGCGGCGTCACTATTTAATTTACTCTTTAATAAATAGCTTTTTGTTAATCAGATTGAAATAGAGGTGTCATTTTGTACCTGTTTTTAGGTTTCCCTTGAAATATCCAGATAAATCCATAAAATGGGTTGAAAATATATGCACAGAGTATATTGGATTATATCTAAAAATAACAGGCTTTGCTCAAAGCATTTCGAAAGCCATTAGTTATTTAAAAGTGGTACCAAAAAAGCGCATCCGAAGAAAATTATTTCAAAAGGTTCAAAAAAGTAGACAGAAATCCAGGAAGATTAAGGTATTAGGACAATAAGATGTTGTTTATGTTAATGTTTCGTAGTTTTAAAGTATAGGGTAAGCCTTCTTTAGTTTTAAGTATATTTTGTTTGTCCTTTGTATAATATAACTTAAAATTCATGATACTATCTTTGTATTGCTAGTTTATACTTTTACACTGCAACTTGATTGAGTTTACTGTTACCTGATGAAAATCCGTTACTACTACTGAAATAATGAATGCCACAAAATACATTTGTAGCATTTACCTTAAGGTAACACATACTGAAATATTAGGTAGACTTAGTAATATAGAATTTGATCTTTTTTATTATAACTGAAGACTCAAAGTAAATCATATAACAGATAAAAAGATTA
>JAEQML010073351.1:0-15013 GCA_016904865.1 Pissodes strobi | reverse complement strand
TACAACGGAGGTACTTCTCTGAAGAAATTAAGGTGTTGCAAAAAAAAACAGTATCAAGAAAACAAGTAAAATCTTGAGTCTCAACCCATTCCTGGATAACAAACGCACACTACGAGTTGGAGGATGCCTCAAGAACTCAGAATTGCCATACGGAAGAAAACACCCCATGATACTGCCATACAACTGTCACTTGACCAAGCTAGTCATAATGGATGCACACGACAGAACTCTACACGGAGGGAACCAAAGAACATTGGCACAAACACGAAAGCAATTCTGGATGGCCAATGCAGAGCGAGCTGTCAAATCATTAATCGGAAAATGTGTCAAATGTATCCGCTATGAAGCAGAAACAACAGAACAATTAATGAGAAACCTTTCCTCTGTCAGGATAACCCCCTCTCACCCATTTTTACATTCTGGTGTGGATTATGCCGGTCCAGTTCAAATTAAGGAAGAGGTTATAAGGCATACAAAGGATACATAGCCATATTTATCTGTCTTGACACCAAAGCAATTCATATAGAAGTGGTCAGCGATATGTCAGCAGATACATTTTTCGCAGCCTTTCGACGATTTGTTGCTAGACATACAAGATATGATCCATACCTCCAGCATATAGGACAAATTAGTAAACAGAGGAACACAGTGGCATTTCTAACCCTCCGTATCGCCTCATTTCGGAGGCCTATGGGAAGTTCCAACTCCAGTCAAATCTATGAAGTAACATATGAAGAGAGTGATCGGTAAGACTTGCCTAACATATGAAGAATTGACAACGCTTATGCACCAAATAGAAGCTTGTCTAAAATCTCGGCCACTGTGTACTCTAAGTAACGACCCAAGTGATCCCGTGCTGATACCAGGACATTTTCTAATTGGAAGACCCATAATAGAGTTTCCAGATACTATCAGCACAACAATTAATTCCATTGTAAATGAATGATGGATCAGATTACTTAAACCAACTCCAGCAGTAAAAGACGTCAACCCAAACAAGTGGCGTCTGGCGAGAATAATTGACGTACATCCATCTGAAGACAAAGGGTACGTGTAGTATCTATCCAGAAGCCAGGAGTAAATGTGCTTAAACGTCCTATACACAAGTTAATACACATACCAACGCAGCCAGAACCGACCAGAAAACATACAAGAAACAGAGATGCCAACCTATGATGAGCTGTTACCATAACAATAATTTTTATTTAAGGGATTAGCTGCAAACACACAATATTCTTTCCTAATTCACCACCTACGAGAAAAGCAAAAGCCGTCCAGCAGTCCGAATGCAGAAGAAAAATCACACCTTCAGTTATGGGACGAGGTGACGGTTTCCTGGCACGATTAGAGCAGAGGTACTTATAACTGTTTGGGGAAGACTAGCTGCTTGGAACCATCACAGTCCCGGTCGCCAGAATGTCTAATCTACATTAGTAATTTCTTGCTGCCCTGCATAATTATTCTCCAACAAAAATAAATTTATTATTTTCAACACAACGCACTGACGCATCCTATCTGTACGTCGACCCAGGAAAATGCACCAAAGCAAATTCCACAACACCAAGGAGGTCGCCGCCGCCGCGCCGTGTGTAACAATTAAATTATAACACATCAGCATTTTTGTATACATCTACATAATTTTGATAGTATTTAGATTAGGAACTTTTTGTATAAATACAAATCAGATTGTGAATAAAATCAGTACAAACCCGAAGCTGTTTGACTCCACTTCTCCCTTTGAAGGCCTTCAAAGGCAAAACTATTATGCATGTCTAGAAAAAGCCCTACTACAGTCTACGCTACATTAATTTATCAAGGGCTGCCTAGACATAATCCAACTAGGAGAATCAAGAGTTTTTACCTAGAGTGTGGAAAAGAAGTATGGACTACCCCTAATAATTAGGTTGTCTTTAAGTTTTATGAGAAACGCTCGAATACGTCAATTTAGTTTTTCAGTTTCTTACATTCTGATAGAATAAGGTCTTTTCTCACTCAGTAAGTTCCTAGATTTTTGGGCGCCGTTTCAAAATGGCGGCCGTTCAAGAGTAAAAATTATCTTAAGTTAACTCCCAGTAAAAGAAAAACTCTTACTTGTTAAAAAAAAAACAAACTATTAATCATGGTTTTTTGTCAATCACATTAAGAAATTCCTAAGAGTTTATTATTCAATGCCTGTCCAATTAAGTTTCTTGGCCTGAGCTTGTTATTAAATCCATTGTGGAAAAAGAAATATGGATATGTCAATGTCGTCGCAATAATAGTTGTGGTCATAGGAAGCTTAGACAAATCAAATAAACAAACATAAATTATTATCACAAGTGACAAGTGACAAGTGCTAAGGTTGGACATTAGTAAGTTTTTACTATCATTGCATTGTATTCAAAAATTCCTCTTTTTATTAACAAAAAATATCGCTCAGTGAAAAAGACCGTATTGAAATTCTTATGG
This sequence comes from Pissodes strobi, assembly GCA_016904865.1. NCBI lineage: Eukaryota > Metazoa > Arthropoda > Insecta > Coleoptera > Curculionidae > Pissodes > Pissodes strobi. Next base: position 12,565 of record JAEQML010073351.1, on the reverse strand, counting down.
TGGTTGGTCACGTAGATCGTCGCAGATCTACTAACGAGGTACGTGAACTTTTTAATCAAATTCATCCAGACCGAACATCTATTTCGCAATACACCGTTTGCAAGATTTTATGAAAATACGAAGAACATGGCCATGTTAAAAATTTACCTAAAGTGGAAGGCCGAAGGTCGGCAAATAGCACTTGATATGGGAATAAGTCACAAATCTGTGCAAACAATTTGGCCGAAGAAAAATACCACCCGTACAAAGTCTGCCTGGTACACGATTACACGAATTAAATGAGGATGATTTCGACCGAAGACTGCAATTCTGCGAAATCATACAACCAATTTGTCATTAAGATGAAAACTTTGCCGCAAATATTTTATTTTCAGATGAATCAACTTTTTACCTTAACCGTACTGTAAACAGGCAAAATTGTCGATATTGGTCCAAAGAAAATCCACGATGGATTCAAGAGGGTCATAATCAATCACCTGCGAAACTTCATGGATGGGAAGGCATATTGAAAGATAAAGTGTTAAGACCATTTTTCTTTGAAGGAAATCTTACTGGTGATGCCTACTTGAATTTTTTGCGGTTTGATCAGCTTTAGTCACTCTTTATCCTGACCACAATAGTCCCGATTTGTCCAGTCCAAAAATGTGGCTACAACAAGATGGGGCCCCGCACCACTATGCAACAGAAGTTCGGGAATATCTCGATTTAATTTTTCCAGGAAAATGGATTGGACGACGGAGTCCCGTTGAATGGCCACCCAGGTCACCTGAAATCTAAGGTTTTTTTTTAAATATACCAGGAAATATTGATGATATAAAGTGCCGCATAAGAATGGTAATACGAAATATTTTACCAGAAATATTACAAAATGTACAAGAAGAATTTGTTTCTAGAGTTGGACACTGTCAAGTGGTCAACGGTCATCACTGTCGGCATTTACTGAAATAAGTTTTTCCGTTTAAGTGTTTTATTCTCAGCAGATCTTTTTTATTTTATTATTATTTTTATAAATTATATGATTGTTCTTTTATGTTGTGTTCTTGTTTTGTTTTATTTAATACTGCTAGCTGTTTTAGTGTAAGTGTCAATAAAACCAAGTTCAATAGTTTGCGTCTTTTTCTAATGAAACAAAAAAGAGTTTTTCTTTTCCTGGGAGTTGACTTAAGATAATTTTTACTACTGAACGGTCGCCATTTTGAAACGGCGCGATAAAATCGCCCAAAAATCTAGGAACATATTGAGTGAGAAAAGACCTTTGAAATGATCTGTCACATGCCATATATTGCTATTTAAAATAAAAAGTCGATAACGTCATATTTTTGACAGATGTCAATAAAAAAACAAATGAATTCTGTCCGAATGTAAGAAACTGAAGAACTAAATTGACGTGTTCGAGCGTTTCTTATAAAACCTAAAGGCAACCCAATTATTAGGGGTAGTCCATACTTTTTTTCCACAATGTATATAGTGTATTTAGGTTTTGGTTGTAAAAAGCAACTTATAGGAGTTAATAATTGTAGTATTGAACAAGTGTAGTAGCAAAGTATATGTAAACTAGTAAGTTCACTCAGCGGTAAATCCTTTGATGTAATTCAGCCACATTCTTTTATATCAAGTGACAACTGGAGATGACCGATGCGCTGCGTAAGTGTCCGATTGATTCGCGCGGCTTTCTCTAGTCAGAGATGTATTCAGGAGATTGTATGGACTCGTACCGAAAGACCAACTGAATGCCGGCCGGGTGAAAAATGAAGTGAAACTGAGCAAAGTTGTAAAAATATTTTCATAGAAGGAAATTGAAAAAAAAATTTGCTATACGGAGTGTCATTTTTAGGTGATACCACTGTTGCTAACTCAGAATCTAACAAGAATTTAACAACACTGCAAATCGATCTTGAAAAGGCATCAATAATGGCAACTTTCTAATTTAATCAACTTTGTAGCTTTGACCGTTTCAAAGATAGGAATAATAGTGGATTACCTAAAATATATTTAAAAATATATAATAATATAATACTTCGGAATCTCATTTTTACTACACTTCTTTGGTTTCATGAAAGTGATTTTTCAAGGCCACGTTATGACATGGTTTATGTTTTCGTCTCGCGTTACGGCATTTTTGTATCGTTGATTGGACGACTAACCAAAACTAACCAAATCTATCAAAATTGATTGTACCGTATCGGTACCGGCAGCGGTTCAAATGACTACAATAAGATGAGACTAAGTGAAACTAACCAAAACTGGATTCGACGATTAACCAAAACTAACAAAATCTATTAAAATTGATTATAACGTATCGTAACGGGTTCAAATTACTAAAATAAGTTGATACTAACTGAAACTAACCGAAAGTTGATTGGAGGACTAACCCAAACTAACCAAATCTAATAAAATTGATTATAACGTATGGGAACAGATTCACATAATTAAAATAAGTTGAGACTAAATGAAACTAACCGAAAGTTGTTGACGAATAACCCAAACTAACCAAATCTATTAAAATTGATTTTAATGTCTTCTGAAGAGCTTGAAATGACTAAAATAAGTTGAGAATAAGTGTAGCTAACCGAGAGTTGATTGAACTACTAACCCCAACTAATCAAATTTATCAAAATTGATTATAACGTATCGGATGACTAAAAGAATTTAAGACTAAGTGAAACTAACCGAAAGTTTATTGGAAAACTAACTTAAACTAAAAAAATCTATTAAAATTGATTATAATGTATCGGAACCGCTTTAAATGACTAAAATAAATTAAGAATAAGTGAACTAACGGAAAGTTGGTTCAACCACTAGCCCAAACTAACCAAATCTATTAAAACTGATTATAACGTGTTGGAACCGGTTCAAATGACTAAGGTATAAGTTAAAATTAAGTGAAACTAACCGAAACTTGATTCGACGATTAACGAGAATTAACCAAATCTATTAAAATTGATTATAACGCATCGGAATCGGTTCAACTGATTGAAATAGTTAAGACTAAGTGAAACAAACCGAAAGTTGAATCGAGGACTAACCTAAACTAACCAAATCTATTAAAATTGATTATAATGTATCGGAACCGCATTAAATAACTTGAGAATAAGTGAAACTAATCGAAAGTTGGATCGACGACTAACCCAAACTAACCAAATCTATTAATATTGATTATAACATATTGGAACCGCTTTAAATGACTGAAATAAGTTGAGAAAAAGTGAAACTATCCGAAAGTTGAATCGACGACTAGACCAAAGTAACCAAATCTACTAAAATTGATTATAAAGTATCTGAACCGGTTCTAATGACTAAAATAGGTTGAAACTAAGTGAAACTAACCAAAAGTTGATTGAACAACTAACCGAATTAGGTTGGTTAGTTCGGGTAAATCGTCGATTCAACTTTCGGTTAGTTTCACTTAGTCTCAACATATTTCAATCATTTGAACCGGTTCTAAGACGTTATAATCAATTTTAATAGATGTTATTAGTTGGGTTAGTCACCAAATCAACTTTCGGTTAGTTTCTCTTAGCCTTAACTTATTTTAGATATTTGAACCGGTTCCGATACGTTATAAACAATTTTAATAGATTTGGTTACTTTGGATTAGTTATCCAATCAACTTGCGATAAACTTCACGTAGTTTCAACTTATTTTAGTCATTTGAATCGGTTCGGATACGTTATAATCAATTTTAATGGGTTTGGTTAGCTTGGGTTAGTTGTTGATTCATCTTTCGGTTAGTTTCACTTATTCTCAACTTATTTAAGTTATTTAAAGCGGTTCCGATACGTTATAATAAATCCTAAAAGATTTGGTTAGTTTGGGCTAGTCGTCCAATCAACTTTCGATTAGCTTCACATAGTTTCAATTTATTTTAGTCATTTGAGCCGGTTCCGATACGTTATAATCAATTTCAATAAATTTGGTTAGTTTGGGTTAGTTTGGGGACGACTACAATCAACTTTCGACTAGCTTCACTTAGTTTCAACTTATTTTAGCAATTTGAACCAGTTCCGATACGTTATAATCTATTTTAATAGGTATGGTTCGTTTGGGTTAGTCGTTGATTCATCTTTTGGTTAGTTCCACTTATTCTCAACTTATTTTAGTCATTTAAAGCGGTTCCGGTACGTTATAATAAATTTCAATAGATTTGGTTAGTTTGGGTTAGTTTGGGGGCGACTACAAGCAACTTTCGACTAGCTTCACTTAGTGTCAACTTATTTTAGTCATTTGAGCCTGTTCCGATACGTTATAATCAATTTTAATAGATTTGATTACTTTGGATTAGTCGTTGATTCAACTCTCGGTTAGTTTCACTAAGTCTTAACTTATTTTATTCATTTGAACCAGTTCCGATACGTTATAATCAATTTTAATAGATTTGGCTAGTTTAAGTTAGTCGTCTATTCAACTTTCGGTTTGTTTCACTTAGTCTCAACTTATTTTAATCATTTGAACCGGTTCCGAGACGTTATAATCAATTTTTTTAGATTTGGTTAGTTTTGGTTAGTCGTCCAAGCAACGTTCGGTTAGTTTCACTTAGTTTCAACTTATTTTAGTCATCTGAATCGATTTCGATACATTATAATCAATTTTAATAGATTTGGATAGTTTGGGTTAGTCGTCGATTCAACTGTCGGTTGGTGTCAGTTATTCTCAACTTATGCTAGTCATATAAAGCGGTTCCGATACGTTAAAATGATTTTATTACATTTGGTTAGTTTGAGTTAGTCGTCGATTGAACTTTCGGTTAGTTTCACATAGTCTCAACTTATTTTAATCATTTGAACCGGTTCCGTTACGTTATATTCAATTTTAATAGATTTGGTTAGTTTGGGTTAGTAGTCCAATCAACTTTCGGTTAGCTTCACTTATTCCCAACTTATTTTAGCCATTTGAAGCAGTTCCGATACGTTATAATCAATTTTAATTTTTATTTATTTACACCTTTAATCACATTACAAATAAATAAATCAATAGCCTAATTTATATTCTAACACAGCAATAATAATTAATGTGAGTGCACGATGGACATTAAGTCTGTGTGTGCACTCAGTAAACATTGTTTATATGTCACAGTAATAAGCAAAGTTTACTAAAAAAAAATCACAATAAGTACAACAAAAAAAAATCTAACCCAAAATGATTACAATTAAGTAATCAGAGACAAGACAGAGAAAAACCAAAAACAAAACATTCCTTGGACAACCAATGTCTATAAAAACCCAATAATTTCTTTTATTCTATTTGAATTATTTATAATCCATATATTTAAGTATCTTTTAATACTTTTAAATGGTTTATTTTTCAACTGCTCTGGCAATATATTTAATATTCTAGGAGCCACATATGAAATGCATCTTTGGGTGCCACTATAGTGCATTCTAGGCAGTTCTAGGTTACGGTCAACATTAGCTCTAGTCATAATTCCACGACTTATGTAATTCTGAAATATATTCCTACTGAGAGAAAATCTTAAAATGTTCTTTATATATACCTGAGTAAGTGTGAATACTCCTGATTGCTCAAATAATAAATTACAAGGAAAACGTTTCTTCTTAAACATAATAATTTTTAGAATATATTTTTGTGCAATGACAATGTTGTGTAAGACATTTTTATGAGCCGAACCCCAACAAATTATGCCATAATTCAAACAAGACTCCGCCAGAGATTTATACACATTCAAGATCAAGTCCCTATTAAGTATATTGCGTAATTCATAAAACTTAAAAATTAGTTTTCTTATTTTAGTCTTTACATAATCAGAATGCACATCCCATTTTAAAAATTGGTCAAAGAAAACGCCCAAATATTTAGTGTGCTCTACAGACTCAATAAAGCCAGAACACTTGCAATCATCAGTGATGCCACAACCAAATGAGTGAACTCTCAAAATGTGTTTATTAGGCAGCCCCCGTCTACTCATTGAAAAACACATAAAGTTTGTCTTCTTAACATTCAGAGTCAATGAATTCAAGTCCAACCAGACTTGAGCACAAGTCATTGCCCTCTCGGCTCTCCCAAAGGCGTCATCCCAACTTGTTCCTCTACACAGGAAAACAGTATCATCAGCAAAACATACCGTTTTTACATCCGGAACTGACCTCGACAGATTATTAATATAAATGGAGAACAAAATGGGACCAAGTACAAGTAATAGATTTGGTTAGTTTGGGTTAGTGTTCAATTAACTTTCGGTTAGTTTCACTTATTCTCAACTTATTTTAGCCATTTGAAACGGTTACAATACCGACGTCATTATCAATTCTAATAGTTGTGGTTAGTTTGGGTTAGTCGTCGATTCAACTTTCGCTTACTTTCACTTATTCTCAACTTATTTTAGTCATTTAAAGCGGTTCCGATCCGTTATAATCAATACAATAGATTTGGTTAGTTTGGGTTAATCGTCGATTCAACTTTTGATTAGTTTCACTTTGTCTCAACTTATTTTAATCATTTGAATTGGTTCTGATACGTTATAATCAATTTTAATGGATTTGGTTAATTTGGGTTAGTCATCCAAACAACTTTCGTCTAGTTTCATTTAGTCTCAACTTATTTTAGTTATTTGAACCGGTTCCGAAACCTTATAATCAATTTTAATAAATTTAGTTAGTTTGGGTTAGTCGTCGAATCAACTTTTGGTTAGTTTGGGTTAGTCGTCCAAACAACTTTCGGCTAGTTTCACTTAGTCTCAACTTATTTTAGTTATTTGAACCGGTTCCGATACGTTATAATCAATTTTAATAGATTTGGTTAGTTTGAGTTTGTCGTCGAATCAACTTTGGGTTAGTTTCACAGTGCCAAAATATATTTAATATTTACAAAGCATTCCATTATCGTTATATAATATGTACTTATAAAAAAAAATCTGACACCTAGACGATTTTTCCGGTCTTGTCGCCTCCTTCACCTAATTTTATTAACATATCTATTCACTAATCCGACTATAGATTTTTCCTATTTACCTTTGTATTTTTCATTGCTTCGTATATATTTCCATCGAAGTCCGAATAAAATATTAAAATAGAAATAAAATTGAGGATTTTCACAAATCCGACTCTGTTCTGAACACTCTGCCTACATACGAACGACTGATTAAACCAAAACGCTCCACATGCTGCCAACAATCTGCGGAATTTCGGCGGCTGGCAGAAAATATTTGGGGGAGTGGAGCTACTAGTTTACATATATTTTGGTAGTAGTCCCCACGTATCTTCCTCCAGTATCGCTGATTATCGTTTAAATCAAGTGATTTTGTTAAAGGTGATCTTAGTTAGCTATTACTCTACCTATACACATTTATTTCTTTTCATAATTTAAAGAGTAAGCAAGACAACTTTGACCTTGGCAGACCATAGGTTTAATATTTGTTTTAGTAATTTATTATACTGAATTTATCTTTATCACGTTTTTCTTTGCTTAATTAAAATAGCTTTCACTCTATCTGATTCCTATTTAACTGACTTTTATTTCAATAATCCATTATTAACTGGATCTTTAACTTGTACATTAATTGCTTGAAAACATAAGCAGTTTTCAAAGCAAAATCTTGAACCTCAGTTCTGCTCAAATTGGCGGAAGATTTTTAAATAAATTCCCCCTTTCACGTGCTTTAGAATTTTATAGCGTAATAGATTGATTGCGGGTTATTTCTACTTCCCTTTATTATTAACATTGAAAATGTATCTGTTTTCCTATTTAGTATAGGGCCTCAAATCATGAAAAAGTGCATGCTACATTTGTCACACATGACGTCATACGCGTGAGAGATCGTGTTAGTTTGTTTACTTAAACTTAAATTTGATTATAACGTATCGGTATCAGTTCAAATGACCAAAATAAATTGGAACTAACTGAGACTAACTGAAAGTTTATTGAACGACTAACCAAAACTAACCAAAAGCACCAAAACGGGCTAAAACGTATCGAAAAAAATAGTTAATTAAATAAAGTAACCCCCAAATTAACCGAATTTTGGAGACTAACCAAAATTAACCAAAAACATTAAAATTGCTTATAACGTATCGGTACCGGTTCAAATGACTAAAATAAATTGGACCTAACTGAAAATAACCGAAAGTTGATTGAATGATTAAAAAAAGTAACTAAAAGCACTAAAACAGGCTAAAACGCATCGAATTAGATTAAAAATATTGAAGTAAGATAAAACTAACCCAAACTAACCGAATTTTGGCGACTAACCAAAACTAACCAAAAACATTAAAACTGCTTCTAATGTACCGGAACCGGTCCAGATGACTAAAATATATTAAAACTAACTGAACTTTACCGAAAGTTCATTGAACGACTAACTAACCAAAAGTAACCAAAACGGACTAAAACGCATCGAAATACATTAAAAATATTGAATATTGAAGTAAGTTAAAATTAACCCAAATTAACCGAATTTTGGCGACTAACTAAAAATAACCAAAAACATTAAACTTGCGCATAACGTATCGGAACCGGAACCGGTTCAAATGACTAAAATAAATTGGAACTAACTAAAAGTAAAGAAAGATGATTGAATGACTAACCAAAAGCACCAAAACGGGCTAAAACGTATCGAAATAGATTAAATATATTGAAGTAATTTAAAACTAACTCCAATTAACCGAATTTTGGTGACTAGCCAAAGCTAACATTAAAACATTAAAATTGCTTATAACGTACCGGAACCGGTTTAAATGATTAAAATATATTAGAACTAACTGAATTTTACCGAAAGATCATACTATTAACGACTAACTAATCAAAATTAACCAAAAGAACCAAAGCGGGCTAAAATGTATCAAAGTAGATTAAAAATATTGAAGTAAGTTAAAAGTAAGCGAATTTTGGTGACTAACCAAAACGAACCAAAAACATTAAAATTGCTTATAACGAATCGGAACCGGTTCAAATGACTAAAATAAATTGAAACCAACTAAAATTAACCGAAATATAATTGACTAACTAACCAAAATTAACCAAAAGTAATTAACAGCACCAAAAAGGGCTAAAACATATCGGAACAGATTAAAAATATTAAGCTAAGTTGAAACGAACTTAAATTAACCGAATTTTGCCCACTAACTAAAATTAACCAAACATATTAAAATTGGTTATAACGTATCGGAACCGGTTCAAATTACTAAAATAATATATAACTAACTAAAGCTAACCGAAAGCTGATTGAATAACTAACCAAAACTAATCACAAGTAACCAAAAGCACTTAAACGGGATAAAACGTATCGAAATAGGTTGCAAAAATTAGAGTGTTAAAACTAACCAAAACCAACCGAATTTTTGCGACTAACCAAAACTAACCAAAAAGATTAAATTTAATTATAACGTATCGGAGTCGGTTCAAATGACTAACATAAATTGGAACTAACTGAAACTAAGGGAAAGTTGATTGAACGACTAACCAAAAGTAACTAAAAATAACCAAAATCGCCAAAACGGGCTAAAACGAATCGGAACAGGTTAAAAAATATTACATTAACGTTATGGCTAATTATATATTAATAGATTTGCCTATCTAATATTGAAGGGTAATTTTTTAGGTCTTCATATTTGCACCTTTTTTATTTATTATTAACCATAAACAACTAACAGTAGAAACATTTCCTTTCTGAACGGAGATGACAAATTTACCAAGCACCGACCATTACTTGAATTTCTAACTAATACATTTTTAAAGTACGATCCTTTAGTATAATTTCATAGCATCGATGAGGCTATGATTGCATATTATGGAATCCATGATTTTAAACAATTCATCCATGACAACCCATATGTTCTGGGTAGAAATTATGCGTTGGCACAACCCTCCTTGGTTACATCAGTTGGTTGGAACCATACCAAGGAGCCGGAACTTTCGTTAATCATTTACAGCATTTAGGCGTGAGAGCCACTGTTGTACTAACATATGCTGGCCGTATCAAAGAAAAATGGCCCGCAATTATTATGCTCTACTTTTTTGTGATAATTTCTTTTCTTCCCCTGTTCTTTTAGAACAACTTTCAGAAAAAGTATCAGTGGAATCGGAACTCTACGTGAATCCAGACTTGCTAGAACCCCTTTGAAAGATTCAAAATAAGTATATGAAAAAAGGAAAACAAGAGTATTTGACTTCCAGAAGGTAGCCGACGAAAATCATATTTTTATAAAGTGGCATGACGAACTATATTGTCATCATTTGCTCCAATTCAGTAGGTGCCTACTCCACTTCATCCTGTAAAACGATATTCACAAAAAAAAAACAAGATTTTTTTTATACGTTACCACGTCGTTATAAAATACAATAACTAAATTCAAAGTACCTTTACATATTTTATGACGTATTTCTCCAAAATACAGCTTTTTAAAATTGTTTTAGTGGCTGATTCAGGGGAGGGGCGGTGGGGGCTACCGCCCCCCCCCCCCCCGTTTATTTTGAGAGGCGAGGAAAGGAAAAAAAGCGATTATTATTCTAGTTTACAATTGTTGAAGAGAAACTTTTATTAAATATTTTGTTAGGCGAATATCAGATTTGGAAAAAGTACTGGCTGCAAGGTTGTTGACAAAAAAAATGTCCCTGACAATGTATTAGACGCATTAAAATATTGCGACGATATGTACCGGGTGTTTCCCTATAAATGGAACCCCCTTTAACTTTCTCAATTGACGTTTTAGAAAAAAACGTCAAATACAAAAAATAAAGGGTATGATGTGAAGTTTTTTGTGGCATAGCACAGTTGTATACAAGGTGTTCCACAAATGCGGGATTAAACAAAGTTAATTTTTTTCAATGGAACACCCTTTATTTTATATTATTGCATATTTGGATTTTGCGGAGAATTCTAGACATATTTCATAAATAATGCCCTATACCTATCTGTTACTGTTTTTGAAATATTGACAGTTGAAAATCGACCATTTACCAAGTTTGACAGCCTGTAAAATCTAAACGGCTAAAGATAGAGCAAAATGGTTTGCACTTTCCTATCTTGGTTTTTCATAAGCTATCGTTTGACACTAATTTTTTATTTAACCAGAGGTTAAGAAATTCCGGTTAAATTTAACCTCCGGTTAAATCTAAAATTAGTGTCGAACGATAGCTTATGAAAAACCAAGACAGGAAAGTGCAAACCATTTTGCGCTATCTTTAGCCGTTTAGATTTTACAGGCTGTCAAACTTGGTAAATGGTCGATTTTCAACTGTCAATATTTCAAAAACAGTAACAGATAGGTATAAGACATTATTTATGAAATATGTCTAGAATTCTCCGCAAAATCCAAATATGCAATAATGTATAGGGTGTTCCATTGAAAAAAATTAAACTTTGTTTAATCCCGCATTTTTGGAACACCCTGTATACAACTGTGCTATGCCACAAAAATCTTCACATCATACCCTTTATTTTTTGTATTTGACGTTTTTTTCTAAAACGTCAATTGAGAAAGTTAAAGGGGGGTTCCATTTATAGTGAAACACCCGGTATTTCCAACGTGAAACAATTAATAATATTGGGTTGCTTGCCAATAAGTAATGCTAGGCCAGAAAGAAGTTTTGGTAGTTTTTTAGAAGACGTGTCAGACCGATTTTGCCATTTTTTCCTCAGAAACACATAAATTGAGTGTTTTTACGTCATTTTTGAGACGTTTTTTATTTGCGGAAACCTCACAGAAATTATCTGTCATGGGGGACAATGGAGTGAAAAGCGGGGTAGGGTAAAAAAGTGTATAAAAATAGAAAATATTGAATTTGCAAAGACGAATTTTGTTAAAATATGTTTCACTTTTATAAATATTCCAGTGACGTAACAAGGTTAAAGAAAATAGCTCCACTGCCCCATTGTAGTTGGTTAATGTTTTATCATTCTACTAATATTTCACTTCGCGCCAACAGAACTAACCCAAGGCATGCCCAAAATTAAAAAAAAAACTGAATTGATACTGTCATAAATTTTACTCTTTTGCACACGTGAAACTCTATTTTATTTTTTTGACAGAAAAGTATGAGTTTCCGCAACAAAATTTACTGTACTGCACTTCTATAGGTTAGTTGCATGCTTAGGTAACATCAAAATTAAAAAACTAATCTGACACGTCTTCTAAAAAATGACCGAAAGGCTGATTAAGTCTTACTTACGGCCAAATAAGTCTCAATTAAGACTTTCTGCCTTAGCAATACTCAATATCCATAAGGATATAGGTAGATGAAGAAAAAATAATAGATACAATTGCAAGTAAAACAACAGGCAATTCGATTTTGTTTTATAGGATTCTGTTCATTTTATTACTTACTATAATTTTTTTTGGTTAAAAGTACTTATTTGTTTTCGTTTTATTGAAGTTTTTGGTATTTTATGTTACGGTTTCGTTATTTCTATAGGTACATACCTACATAATAATATCATTCTGAGAAGTAATTTTATTTTTTATATTTAAATCCGTTTTTTTTTTGTTCAATAAAAGTGCTTATAACGATTAAAGTATGTTTTGCAGTACCTATATGTGGCAGATTATTAAGGCGTTTGATTTCAAGCTGTCTGGAGCTGATCAATGACAGTTTGTGACAAGAGGGGCTGCATTGT
>MU195673.1:1505-15013 GCA_016904865.1 Pissodes strobi | reverse complement strand
CTTTGTAATATTTTTGAAGAGACAAACAGTGATAAATTCTTAAAGATATGATGAAAGGATTTCTTATTAATCACTTGCTTTATAACGTCAAGTCAAGGGTCAACAATATTGTTGCTAAAAGGTACTAAGGTAAAAAATTCTTGTTTTTAAGATTGTCTCGGTGACAATTAACAAACATGCACCCCCTGATTCACTAACGTTGGATATATGTTTTGATTTCAAATCCATTCTAGAAATGCTAAACCTGATGGTGGTTTAGGATTACCTATTACTGCCTTATACTTCTGTTAGGTTTTAAATTTACTGTGCAGGGTGATTCTCTATAAGGTCCACCCACCTTAACTTGTTTATTTAAGGCAGAAAATTTTGTAAAAAATGTGAGCTTGTAGGATTTGTTCTGTACTTTTTGCACAGGTATTTGAAAATTGATCAAACATATTAGTATACAAGGTAGATCAAAAAGTATACTTTTTTTTAAATGGGACACCCTATATTTGAATTAATTTATTGATTCTTCGTTTGATTCTAAGCATTTTTTATATAACAACTCATATACGCAAAGTCAACGGTCTTCGAAATATTAGCGAATAAACATTTTAATTTAAAATTTTAGGTTCTTATCTAGTAGCAATGGATAAATCAATAAAAGTGACAGTGACAGTAACAATCAAGTCATTCAAAAAGGATACCTGCAATTTGTTATTAAAAATGCCATACTCGCAAAGAGAAAAACAAGTAATTTTAAGTTCGTTTAGTCGTAACAACTATAATGCCGCAGCAACTCAGCGAGACTTAACACGTGAAAATCCAATAATGCACGCACCTTGCAAAAAAAAGGATATACGAAAAATATCAACAAACATCAAGTCTGAACAGAAAGAAAAGAGTGGTGCAAGATAATGAACTTGCGCAACTTAATATATTACTTTCTGTGCAAGAAAATCCAAATATATCCATAAGGCATATTTCAAAAAGTTTACAAGAATGGAATGCTCGTTATACGTCCTATTCAAAAGTGCAGAAGACTCTTAAGAAAGCTGGTTACAAGCCTTTCAAGATCAGACCCACCCTGAAATTAACACAGACACATAGAGAAAGGAGAGTAGAATTTTGTCGCTTTATGCTGGAAAGAATTAATAATACTCCCAACTTTTTAAGAAACATCCTGTGGATGGACGAGTCTACCTTTGCTACGAATGGCATGATAAATAGAAAAAATACCAGGTATTGGGCTACAGAAAAGAAACCCCATTCTGTTACAGAGAATTTAGATTTCAAGGGTGCCAGTCCGTTAACGTTCGGTGCGGACTAATGGATAACAAAATTATTGTACCCTATTTTTTTTTGAATGTGAACTCTTATTTAAACTGTCTCAAAAACGACCTAGAAGATTTTCTAGATTAATTACCTTTGCAGCACTTCGGACATGTTATATTCCAGCAGGACGGAGCCCCACCCCATAGCACCTTAAGAGTGAGAAACCACTTAAACCAACGTTGGTAGCAGAAATGCACCAATTAACTGGCCATCCAGCAATCCAGATCTAACTCCAATGGATGCGTTTCTATAAGGCATATTTAAAAAATCGCATTTACCAAAATCATATTGAAAATATAGAACATCTAAAGCAACTAATTAGGAACGAAACAAATGAACTAAATGAAAACCATTCAGATTTTATAAGACGTTCTTTGGAGAAACTTTGAAGAACATTACTAACATGGATCGAGCAAGATGGAGGCCCTGTGGAGCAACTCAATATTTCGGAACATATATTTTTATATGATATAGTTACCTAGTTCAGTAGTTAGTTTTTTTAATAATTTTTATTTGCTAATATTTCAAAGACAACTGACTGAGTATATGACTTGTTATATAAAAAATGCTTAGAATTTAACGCAGAATGAATAAATTAATTCAAATATAGAGTGTCCCATTTAAAAACGTATACTTTTTAATAATGTGTTAATATGTTTGATCAATTTTCAAATACCTGTGCAAAAAGTACAGAAAAAATCCTACAAGCTCACATTTTCTACAAAATTTTACTGCCACAAATAGACAAGTTAATGTGGGTGGAAAATCACCCTCAGGCAAGATTCAACCTATTAGGCCTAGGCTATGCTGCTAGTTGGTCTGTAACCTATGACACTGTTCGTATAACTCCTCAAGCAACGATAATATTGTAAACTGATTCATTAATATTGATTCCAATAATAATATTTGTCATTATTCTAATATCCGCCACGTTTTTTTATTCTTAGTTAATTGGGGTTTGGAACCTTCGGCAAAATGCACTAGAACACCGTTTTATCGACAATGCCGAGAAACAAAATATTTGCACTCGGCGTGCGATTCGCTAACTACGTTAGCATCATCAGCAGATGATTAAAATAACAAAGGAGAATCTTAGTGGATAATCACAATATACAAAGTGAGGTTGGGAATGGCGTCTGTTTGTTAGTCGTGTTCCTCAAATATTACAGAAGAAAATAAGAGTATATCATGTCATAAATGTATGCTGCGATTCCATTCCACTGATAAATGCTTGGGCCTTTCTGCAAGTGAAGTTCAGGCAGTTGTGTTAAAAACCCGATTATTAATATTGTTGGGGAAACACCCCAACACGTGTAGAAACTATCGTTTTTCACCGTATAGTTTGGTGATAACACCCTATATGTATGTAGAATGAATGAGCCATAATTAAACTCAAAATAGATTCATTTCACCCCGGGTACAACCCAATTTGTACATTTAACTCAGCAAATTCCCGTTCTTCAAAACACTTTAGTCCAAACCTGGATGGACGATCCTTTAATTCGAACCTGTACAACAGTCCTGCCAGTATAATATATTACAATTCAGCAACTCTTCACTTGTAAACAATCAGTCTGTGCTCTGCTAACACTCCACGTTGTTGGATCGGTCTTGTCACCGCGCTCCAGCAAGTGCCTCTTCGCGCCAAAAGGTCAAATTCCTTTCTGGGCCAATTTCTCTTGTATGCACAGATATTAGAGAATATTTAGTGCACCTCAGTTATCTTTGTCCAAGGCTGGACAAAGACCTCCTTTTGGGCTTTTTAAGCAATTATTCGAAGTCAGAACGATATAATATAGCGTCCCCTTTGGAAGATGGAACATAAGATGGCGGCTTGAAATTCATGGTCGAATTTCTGTAAGCACG
Organism: Pissodes strobi; assembly: GCA_016904865.1. Lineage (NCBI taxonomy): Eukaryota > Metazoa > Arthropoda > Insecta > Coleoptera > Curculionidae > Pissodes > Pissodes strobi. The sequence continues at coordinate 11,830 of MU195673.1, read as the reverse complement.
GTGAAAGCTGGATTTATGGTTTCCGTAAACACAAAAAGTTTGGAAAATAACTAAGTAAAATCTCTCCCCGTTGAAGATACGTAAAGCAGTCATAGTGAAAAGGTACGCTGTGTGAAAGTTCCTACGTTGGAGAACGAAAAGTATTAAAATAAGAAAGATAAAAACTCATTTTTAAATCAAACAATCAAGACTTTTTAGTAGATATTTCTAGTTTTAAGAAACCTTTTGTAATATTAGTTTTATGCTTGAATTGACGAAGATGAATTCCCGCAATTCTAAGAATTGTACTTATATAATATCTATTTAGAAAATGCTGTTTATTTATATCTATAATATTCAAATGCAAGTTACACCTGCATTATTAAAGCAAAATTAAACCGAATACATGTTTCAATTCTTCTCACCACCCTATATTCATACAGTTTATTAAAAGTGGTTAATTAAGATACACCCCAACATTCTTTATGGTAACCAAATCACTTGTTTATCCCGACTAAATATTCTTCTGTGTTGAGTGTCGTGAAGCTTTCAAGAAGATTCATAACTTGGTCAAGCAGGTTTCGGAGCTGAAGGAAGAGGTTCAAAAAAACTAGAAATGACTTGAATTTGGTGGTTTCAAAGGTAACAAGGTTGGAAGCAAAAATTTCTAAACTAGAGATGTGATAGGGCTGCAGCAACAACAATCGGTACGGTTGCACTGGATATGCTAGCAGAAATGCAAGATCGGGCCATCCGAACTAATAACATAATAATGTTCAACGTTGGTGAATCGGTATCGAAAGATGTCAGAGAACGTATAAACCACGACAACCGTATGATAAACACATATCTGCAAAAGATGTCAATCAATACGACAGAGTTTAAATCGGTAAGGGTGGGAAAAAGTAATCCAAGACTATTAAAGGTCATTTTTGTAGACAAAAAATTTGTAGGAGAATGCTTAAAGCATCAAAATGCCTTAAAGGAGGATAAAAGCAAAATAAATGTAGACTTAACACCATTTCAGCAAGAGGCATTGAAAGAGATTCAGTTTCAGCTAAAAACTAGAAGAGATAATGGCGAGGAAGATCTGGTTGTTCGACAGGTAAATGGGATACACAAAATAATTAAAAAATCCACTAACCATCCTCGGAATAACCAAAGACCTATTGCATCTAAGAATGCCTAGGATATACCGCCCCATTAACAGCATAGTTTCATATTTCATCATTGCAGTTTCTGACAGGTTCAGATCAAAAGTTATTCCTTCACCAGCTACGAATGTCGAACAATTATTCATAGAAGTTTTTATCAATAAGCAACATAGGATCAGTTTATCTACCACCAAGGACCCCACTAGATTGTTACATAGACTATTGTGAATCAGTGAGTGGTATTTGCCAAACTTATCCTGATAGTAAATTTATATTACTGGGAGACTATAACTTACCAGAGGCATTTTGGTATAATGACGCCATGGGAGCTTGCGTGGAATGTCCACAGAACTCACACGCTATGGTGCTTTGTGAATATATGTCATTTCTTAATTTTTTTCAGAAAGTAGTGCATCTTAATGATAATGGTAGATATTTAGATTTAATATTTACAAACATGTCTGAAGTCAGGAAAATAGTCACATAGCTTACACATTTGATCTATCATGTAATACTAAGTCCAACTTGAAATATGAGGAATATTACTTTGACTTCAGAAATGGTAACTATTTAGCGATTAATGGCTACTTGGCCAGTGTCAACTGAAATAAGTTGTTTTTTGGCTTGGATATTGATTCTGCTGTACAAAAGTTTTATGAAACAATTAATACCGTTTTTAATATTTTCATTCCAAGAAAGCTCATAAAAAAACTCTAACTTTCCTAAATGGATTTCTCCTCATTTAAAAAAACTTCGGTATTTCAAAAAAAGCTAGTCATAAGAAATACTTGCATACAAAACTTAAAGCTGATTACTTACTGTTTTCTGATTTAAGAACTAAGTGCAAGGCAGAAAGTCAGAGGTGTTACTCGAGTTATCTCAGAACAGTTGGTAAAAACTTACAATATAATCCATCTCATTTTTGGAAATACATTAACGATAAAAGAAAGTCTAACAGTGTTCCAGGTCATATGCATCTTGATGACCAAACTGCAGATGACCCCCAATCAATAGCTGACCTGTTCGCTGAATATTTTGCCAGGGTGTATGATCCTACAATATGCAACCCACCTGAAACTAGGCCATGTCCCAAAAAAAATATTTCTTTCCAAAAAATTCGTTTTCTACAGGTCCAGACAATATTTCAAACTACTTTTTAAAAACATGTTCATTCACAATTTCTAAACCTTCATATATTCTATTCAACTTATATTTGTTAACCGGCATCTTTCCAACTAGATGGAAAGAAAGTTATGTCAAATCTATTCACAAATCAGGTGAAAAAGAAAATATAAAAAACTATCCAGGTATTTTTAAGCAGTCAGCTGTGCCGAAGTTATTTGATAAGTTGATCTATAATCATGGGTTTGTAGCTGGAAAATCAAATCCACAATAACTAATTTGGTAGTATATGAAATGGACCTGTTAGAAGCCTTGGAGAGGAGAGAACAAGTGGACTCAGTCTACAATGACTTCTCCAAGGCTTTTGATAGAGTCAATTTTGACCTTCTGATATCTCAAAATTGTATAATCTAGGATTTTCCAAGGAAGCCATAAAATGGATGTCAAGCTTTCCGGAGGGTCGGGAACAAAGAGTCAAACTGTTTAATTTTTTGTCAAATACTTTTAAGGTTTCATCAGGAGTACCTCAAGGTGGGAACTGTTCACCTTTGCTATTTGATCTCTTTGTGAACGATGACAGTGATGGCTTGCACTCCTCAGTCCTGCTCTTTGCGGATGACTTGGAACTGTATAGAGTGATAAGAGGTCTCACCGACATTCTGATATTGCAGAAGGATATTGATACACTTTGGAATTGGAGTCGCACCAATAACCTTACACTTAATATAGATAAGTATTTCCAGATCAGCTTCTTCACAGGCAATAAGAAATATCATTCAAACTATTCTATGAATAATTTGAACTTAGGTTATAAGAGTCGGGTTGAGGATCTGGGTATCACTCTTAGTGAGAATGTTAACTTTAGTGATCACATTTCGCAGTTAACATTAAAAGGTCTGAAACTCCTTGGATTTACATTGAGAAATTGTAGTGAGTTCCCAATTGATGTAACAAAAGTTGTGTATTGTTCGCTTGTTCGCTCTCAACTTGAATATGGAACAGAAGTCTGGTCTCCCATGTATGATCAGTACATTACCCCAGCTTAATCTGGGACATTACCTTAATAGAAAAAGTGCAAAATAAGTTTCTTAGATATTCTGCTTATAAAATGGGAATCCCAGCGGTAAACTATGATAAAAAAAATAATATTAGATACATTAAAGTTAACAAGACTTTCCAATAGAAGGACTCAACTTGACTCTGTATTTATTTTCAAACTACTAAACAACATTATTCACGGTCCTGAACTTTTCAGTATAATCAGATTCAATATTCCGCAGCGCAGACTGAGATCCTCTGAGCTTTTTCACATAACATTTCACACTACTAACTATGGCTGTAATAATTCATTTGATAGGGCCTTTAGATGTCTGAACAAACACTGTGATATTGATCCTTTTGGCTTGAGTTTAAATCAGTTTAAAGCTATTATATATAGTAAATTGCAGCACACATAGAAAAGAGTTCTCAAACTGAGGGAATTGACGTTATTCCAAGAGCATATTGACTTTCATATGTGGCAAAAGAATACTACTTTGTGTCGAGAGAAGTATTTCTTCACCTCAGCGGATTCAAGTAAAAAAAAAATATATCTGAACTTCACATGTTCTTATGGCCAGGAAAATTATTTCAAAATAAATATTTATTTCTTCATAAGGAGAGGAATGATCTGAACTCCTCGCTGTTTTTAGATCAAGAGATCTTTTCTATGTGTTAGGGTTTTTTTCATGTGATTATACAGAGTGGATTTACTAGAAGATATTATGTTTATTGTTATTATTATGCTATAATGGGGTGATCCCGTAAATTTAATAAATAAATAAAAAAAAAAATAAAAAAATCACTAGCCGCGGACGCGAGCTTTTTGGGGGCGCCAAATACTTAATAAACGGAAAACACAAAAAATTAACGCATTAGTTCTAAACTACTATTTTAATAAAGTAGAACTATAATTAGCCCATTTTATTTTTTACGAATTACGAAAAAAAGTAGACGTGCGTCGCAATGTTGCATATCGCCCTCCTTGTATTAAACTTTAAAGAAGTAATTGATTTACTTAATAAAATACAGGCTGCGGACGAAAATTCGACCTCAGATTCTGATACTGCTGATTTAAGATCATTTCCAAAGTTGCTGTTGGACTATAAGTTTGTATGTCTTTTTGTTTTCTGGAATGTTATTTTATCTAAAACTAATAAGTTAATAATAATCTGCAACGGTACTGGATGGTTCTAATTTAATAAAAGGGCTTCTTGAGGAAATTCAATCTCTCAGGGAAAATTTACTTGAAAATGTAATGCAAAAAGCTAATCACATGAGTCAGCACATATGAAGCCAGAATTTACAATGAGAAGAAAAAGAAAAGTTAAAAAAATGGCAGGGGAGCTATGATCTGACGAGGCAAGTAATTAAGCAATAAGTTTGAGAGTACACTATGTGAACTCATTCAAGATGGATTCAAAGCAACGGAAGAATGGTGACAAATAGAGTGGCGGGAAATAAACCCATCGAAAATAACCATAGCACCCTTCTCTAGGAAGAGAGAACTCCCTAGAATCAAAGTTATCCGAATACACGGGACCAACATTACACCGGCATCGGAAGCCAGATATCTAGGCATTACGCTGGACTGTAAACTCAAATGCAATAAACAGATAGAAGGAGTTGTAAGTAAGGTTACGAGAGTCCTCATGGTGTGCCGAAGCCTTGCAGGAACAACCTGGGTATGTAAACCCGAAATAATAGTAAGACCCACCCTACTTTACGGGTTGATCGTTTGGTTCAAGGAAACGGAAAAGCAGAGCATATAATCAGCTCTGAACAAAGCACAACGCGTGGCGTGCATAAGCATAACAGGCGCAATGAAAACTTGTCCAACAGCAGCGATCGAGGCAATTGTGAGCCTCGCACCTCTACACATTGTTGTAAAGGGAGCAGCTAGCCAAGTAATGACTAGAATGACATCCCTTTAGAAAGCATATACTACTTCTTGGGCTCCCCAGGGACGATATAGTCAAAAGGTACAATTTTGAAAAATACTTCACGCTAGTGATAAGAAGTAGAGAAGAATGGAAAAAGAACACCACTTGCATTTTGACATCGCAGCAAAGTGCCATAAAATGGTATGCAGATGGGGCAAGAACTGAACAGGGGAGTATTTGGGCCAGGAAACAAATTCTCCGAAGCAATGGGAACCCGGGCATAATCGAGGCGGAAATTAATGCCATAGGAAGATGCGCGTAGTTCAACCTCGACAGAAACTACAGGAAGAAAGAGATTGTCATCTTCTCAGACAGTCAAGCAGCCATCAAAGAGCTGAGCTCAACAACAATCAGCTCCGGAACAAATTATTCCTTCAATGGATACCAGGAGACTCTGGGATAGAAAGCAACGAAAAAGCAGACAATTGGCAAAAGTAGGAGCACAAACTCGGCTTTTAGGATCGGAACCTTCCTTTATCATAGAGGAAAAAAGAGTCAACCAAATGGATCAGTCTCTGGGAACGCCTTCCAAGTTTAAGGTAGTCAAAGATGTTTCTATAGGCCCCCTCACCCAGGAAGATCAAAACACCTTATAACATTGAGTAAGAACAATCTCCGCATTCTCACCGGCTTTTTGACGGGCTATTGCCGGTTAAGAAGGCACTTGGAGAGAATAAAAATTGAAAACCAGGACAGTTGCCGGTTCTCTGAGGAGGGGGAGGAAACCCCGGAACAACTTCTCATGGAGTGCGAGGCGGTCGCGAACAGGCGAATGGCCTGCTTCGAGTGCTGCATCGTCGAACAGGAGGATCTTGCATTCATAGAACCACCCAGACTACTTGCTTGTATCAAAGCACTGAAACTGGATGAGAGACTCTGATTGAGAATCACATCAACGGAATCACCATGGAAGGGGGACACAATAGATCTGTACAGGTCGCAGTACATTAACACTCCCCCCCCCCCCCCCCCCCCTAGACCATTCATTCAAATGAAATTAACAAATTTAAAATCTTGTGCTTGCCAATTGTTGATGTAATTCTATCTCACTTGAATTCACGGTTTTGTGCTCTTAAAAGCGTTGCAGATGATTTTAATTTTCTAACCGGAAATCACTAATGTGTTTTCTGTAAAATACATGAAGCGGCAACCCACTGATTTAGTTTTAAAATATGATGAAGATTTAGATGCTTTCGAATTTGCTAACGAGGTTTAGGTTTCAAGCATCTTCTTACACTGAAGGCTTAAACTCTCTAAGCTATCTAGTTTTAAAACTTATTAGAAGGAAGGAGTGGGATCTGTTTATCCAAATATTGATATTGCTCTTGGAGTGTTTTTTACCTTGCCCGTCACTACAGCTTCATGTGAAAGATCATTTAGTAAATTAAAATTAATCAAAAAACATTTAAGATCATCAACTGGGCAGAACAAGCTTACTAATATGGCCATTTTAAGTATAGAAAGAAAATTATCCTTATCTATAGATTTGAACGAAGTAATTGATGGCTTTACTAGTTCTGTTGAAAAGCGAGAAGAGTGCAATTTTAGCTTTTTTAAATATCTACCAGAGTTTTGCTAAAATTTTGTTATTTTACCTGGTACCTAGGTATTCGTCTATTTTGCCTTTTTGCTGTTATGTGTAATATCGAAGTTTCTTTTTTTTGCATTTTATGTTACTAGTTCAAAAAAATAAACAAAATATATTATTTTAAATAAGTTGTCTTTATTTGTATAGGGCGCCAACCTAACCCTGGCCACGGGCGCTAAATTCCTAGTTACGGCACTGCTTGATGATGCTAATATGGTTAGCGAACGCGCGTCGGTTGCAAAATAGTTATTTTCCTAACAATTGCGCAAAGTGTTACTTTCCCGCACGCTAAAGCAGTTAGACGAACATTGTGATTTAATCGAAGACTACTTATCAAATAGGAGTCAGATGTTAACAAAGGGCAATGCTATATCATGAATCTGCATCTGGCGAACTATGCAAAATATGGAATGTATATTTCCATATTTTCTTGGATTTTCTTGAAAATAAAGCAATATAATCAGATCTCTTCGTTCGTTTCGTTATTTTGTCCTATTCTTATTTACTAGGGATGCTGTTTTTTGCAATAATTTCCTTTCATTTCTTATAGTTCGACCATAGAGTATTTCTTTAATCTAAGGTTGGTACATAATAATATGGTACTCTCCGAGCATTCTGAACATTTTCCCTATACTGTGCTTATGTTCTCGTAGCGTCATTATCATTCTTGAAATAAATCTCGACCATTTTCAACATTTGAACAATCAAATAGCTCATTTTGTAAAATATTAGCAGAAGATAAAGATGAATTAGTAAATCAGTATTCAAACATTAATGAGATTTGAAAAATAAACTTTTACCTCCAGATAGCATGAGGTATTTAAATAGGTAACCGATTGTATCGAAAAAATCATAGTATTTCGTAGTTCTAAAACCTTCAATACTTCAAAAACCGTTTGAGACATGATATACATATTAGAAAAAAATAATAAAATCGTTACAAATGTGATATATATGTTACATATTACATGTAAAAAAATTGTTGAGCATTGAGTTGGCATCTGCTTTGCTCCTTTGAAACACCATGTATACATTAAAATAGAAGCATATGTAAAAGCAGAGGAAATCAAACAACTTTTGTTTGGAATATTTTTTCAAAAATAATAGAGATATTCCTTTTAAACGACTGTTATCTGGACATATCGAAAGTATCCAACAAAATATTCTACAGAGCGATTTAATTATAAATATTAAAAAAATATAAAATTCCCTTTATTATATAAAAATGTTCCCTAAAATAAAGGAAACTAATGTCTATTTTGCAAAATTGTTAGAATCCATCATATACGTACAATCAGGTTTCACAACGGAAAACTTATATTAAGAGTCAATTTTTGTTAAATATTATAGAAGAAACTATGAATAAGTCTCATTATTGAAAAGGATAAGTACATGAATAGATAAATCTAAATGTACTCAGCTTGTTACTAATTCAATTTAAAGGAATAATGTAACATTTCACGTGATTAAGCCGCTGATTTACTTTGTTGATAATATTAATATTATTCTATCATATAGCATTATTAGAGTATAAAATAGAATCAAATATTTAAATAGCAATAAAACGTGCATCTCCACTGTACTTCAAGTTAAAATAGGTTTCAGTACGATGGCGTACAACGCTACAGGTTATTGAAAAACTGAAAACAAAAGGTTAAATTCAAAGGAAGCAAGGGGAACAAACACTATTCAACAGGAAGGGTCACTTCCATAAAAATAAAAGTAAAGGGGAACCGATTTATTGTCAGTTTGAATCATGCCCCTATGACAAAGAAATGACTCACCGCGAGTTGTTACCCTAATCTTGCGTCATGTTGTAGACGTATTGAGATTACATAATTATCTAAATCATCGTATAAGTAAATAATGATTTAGTTAATCATCTGTATTGGTGATGCATTAAACGTGTCGGTAATCTTTTGTTTAAAGAAAATTATCTTACTATCTATCTCTGTACTATTGCGGTTTTGTTACATACAATATTATGAGTTTGATAAATTAACCATAGCTTGTATCTCAAACCGATATAAGGGAAAGTGGTAACCAGTAAACTACAGGTGTATGAGGACTGTACGTATAGGGTGTCCCATTTTCGATGATATTACGGGGTATCTCACTTACGAGTAAAGATAGAGAGTTGCGGTTTTCGCAATACTGTGCTACTTTTTTGTGAAAAGAACGATGGTATAAACAAAATTTTCATAGCCCGCTTCGTTTGTGAGATACAGGGCGAAATTGAAAATAATGCATTTTGGGACCCCCTCGTATCTCCGTTATCCTTTAACATAGCGCAAAGCTAAAAACTTGCTCTTATATACTTTTTTACGTAGAACCCAGTGGCGTAGTCAGATTTTTGCTGTGAGCTGTCAATTTTTAGCTATAAATCAAACTTATGTTTTTTTAAATGGAACACCCTGTATATTTTTCTTTCGTTTGAATGGAAATTTTATAAGCTTTTCAAAAATATATAATACATGATATGTATTTTAAATAATAAGCCTAAGATTCATAATTTCACAAAATGTATCTCTATACGACACTCTTGATGAGTATAGTATAAGCATTATCTTTTAAACAACGGTATAAGTATTAGTAGGCAGAGATTATCAGAGCAATGGAATGATCATTTTTTTATTGGCAAGACCTGTCAGTGGCAAAATTTATATTTTCTGTGTAATATTGTATTTTTTACGATCGTTGAAAACGAAAATTGTGAACATTTTGAAAAATATGACATGTTAGTCTGCTTTATACAGAGCAATGAAAACTCCCGTGAAGCTTCTCAACTATTATTCAGTATGTTTGTTTGAATATTTATTTACCTTTTGACTTATTTGGGTTTATTTTAATTTATGGATATTCTGAAAGAAGACAACCAGGTCATTTAATGTTTTCCGGAATAAAGAGAACATGGAACGTTTATCCGGCCCCTACCAAAAACGTATAATATGGAAAATCGCGGTAAGGACGGAGGCAACGTTCCTTGTTCTACTAATTTTTTTCTTTATTCCGGAAAACATTAAAAGATCAGGATGTCTTCTTTCGGAATATCTATAAATTAAAATGACACTTAAAAAAATAAACCCAAATTAGTCAAAAGGTAAATAAATATTCAAATAAACTTATTGGAATATAGCTGAGAAGCTTCACGGAAGTTTTCATTGCTATGTATAAAGCAGACTAACATGTCATATTTTTCAAAATATTGATAATTTTCATTTTGAGCCATCGTAAAAAATACAATATTACACAGAAAATATAAATTTTGCCACTGAAAGGTCTTGCCAATAAACATTACCATTCCATGGTTCTTAATAGTCTCTGCCTGCTAATACTTATACCGTTGTTTAAAAGACAATGCTTATATTGCTTATACTATACTCATCAAGAGTGTCGTATAGAGACACATTTTGTGAAATTATGGATTTTAGGCTTATTATTTAAAATACATATCATGTATTATATATTTTTATAAAGCTTATAAAATTTCCATTCAAACGA
>JAEQML010073348.1:0-15014 GCA_016904865.1 Pissodes strobi | reverse complement strand
CTATCCATATCTAGATTTGTTTCTTAGCTATTTGAAATCCGTTTGTGTAGGAACACGTGGCAGTACGCTCGCAATAAGCTGACGCAAAATGATGTACACACAACGAAAGCCGAGAAAGCATTGAGATTTGTATATCAAACCCATGCTTGACGCACTGTGGCGTTGTCGGCCGGTAGGGAAACACCGTTATGACGCATATGTGCGTCATCGGCAGCGAACGTGTTAAGTTTATTTAATTAAAGGTTATTTTCTATAAATAAATACTGCGTGTTTATTAAACTGTACAAGTAAAGAAAAATAGAAGTATAAAGAATGGTCATTGGTGTTTTATTGCCAGTATTGACGGTTCACTTACGAAATTGTATTTATTCAAGACAATCGTTTCACAAACATCTACTTTAGAACCTACTGCAATACAACGTCAATTGAACAGGGTCTTAGCCGCCAGTGGCGATAAATCATTAACCATTGTTACGATCACGTCCAAAGAGTTTTTGCCTTTAGGTACAACGGATGTGCCTTGGGGCAGGGGCGTTTGAATATTTACAAGTGTTCGCAAAAATTCTTGGCCATCGACGCGGCGGTGTCTTCAAATATACTTCACTGTATAGAAAAATAATTGAAAGTAGCCTACATGTGAAGATAGCCTACATCTACCTAAACCCGATTTATTGCCCGTAATAGACTATGTATTTGTAGCCGATGAAGCATATCTCTTTAACAAATACAATAATGAACCCATACTCGGGGATACACGAAAAGGGAACAATACAAAAAAATCAATTTCCACCTAAGTCGCGCAAGAAGAGTTGTAGAAAATGTTTCGGTATTATTTCTTCGCTTTTTAGAGTTTTAAGAAAACCAATGTTATTAGGAACAGAAAAAAGCGTAACTATGCCTATACTCCCCCAGGAACACAATGTAATTCCTGATAACTGGAGAAGTGACAGCAATACTGATATTTCATCATTTATACTCATAAGACAAACACTACGTAAAACATCGATGGCAGCAAAAGAAGTTCGGGTTAGTTTGCAGCTTACTTGTTCAAAAAATAAGTATGTTGTAAATTTACCTATGTGTTTTTTATGATTTTTTTACTATTTATGAATAAAATAGTTTGTGTCGGTTCATCTCTGTCAAGTAAAAAAGCCAATCGAATAAATGCAAACCATTATGAAATATAGACATCTTGTCTACCTATAAAAGAAATGTAAATAACACTTTTTACTAACTCGTTTTATGTCGCCGATATTACTACAGCCACTAATATTTGCACCTTACGCCTTAAACCTTCGCCAGTACAGTCATCCTAATTACATTTTACGTCTACTTATCCATGTTACATTACTTCGTGACTCCCTCTGCTGCCATGTGCCGTTCGCCTTGCAGGGTTATCACGTCCTCACATATTCCAGAGTTACGTCGCCTATAAAATTTGCTGGTTACAGAAAAAGTTTTTAGAATATATTATATATTTTTGGTTGGTTGTACCCTCTGCGCGAGCGAAGCGAGCGGAGGGCCATGCCCGAAATGAAATATTAGTAGAATGATAAAATATTAGGTACTAAATGAAATATCCATAAATCAAATATAACATATTGTAACCAGCAAATTTTATAGGTGGCGTAACCCTGAAATAGGTGAGGACAACCCTGCAAGGCGAGTGGTGCGCGGCGGCAAAGGGAGTCATGAAGTTATGTAACATATGTTATATAACTAGGATGACTGTACTGGTAGAGGTTTAAAGTGTAAGGTAAAAATATTAGTGGCTGTAATAATACTGGCTAAGTAAAACGTTTTAGTAAAAAGTGTTGTTTACAATATATTACTTGACTTAATGCATTGCCCTCTCCCCCTACGAAAATGTGAAAGTTTTGGCAACCCTGTACCAGGCACTTGGCGTCGGCGCGTCGGTTGCCAAAATTTATTTTCACGCTACACCTGGAAAAGTAGTAGTGAAAGTTCGTCGTTTTAGGTGAATTTAGCCTGAAAACTCGAACTTTGGGGACTTTTTTTTGGCTACAACTACTCTATAGAACACCTCCCTTTTGGTGAAAAAATGAAAATCTGCAAATACAACCTATGTGTCACCAGACCTCAATTTTGTTTTTCCTAAATTTGATTTTCTGTAATAGGTTTAGTTTACACATTGTTTAGATATGTGTTTTTGGCCAACAGTGGTATGGAGGCCAGTTATTCTCAACTTAATTTTAAAAAACATTCGAAGAAGCATTTCGATATTCCAAATGTTATGAAAATATATGCTTTCAAATTTACCTTAAAAATAAATAAAAGAAAATTTTTTTTTAAACAAACCTTTTATTTAAGTGCACTAAAAAGAAGAAAATAAAATTTGAAGTAAATCAAACCCATTATTTTGTTATATTAAACATTTTTATATGATATAAAAACTTGTCGCGATTTACTTTTATTTATTTTTTACTTTTTAGTAGGTATTATGGTAAGCATAGCAAAATCACAAATCTAGTAAATATTATATTTTTATTTATAAAACTTAGATTCGTATTATATAATAAAAGCCGTTTTGTCGTATATTCCTTGTCCCTAAAAACCCTCTAATACCAATTTTAAACGTAATCGGACATACTTTAAGTAATGCCTTCACCACTAACCTTTAAAGGGAGGGGGAAGTGTAAGCAACACCACTCTCTTTATCAGAATAAACAATGGCAACACCATAGTTTTATATTTTCATTTGATCTACAAACGCATACGAAATTTGAAGCCAATTGGATATGTAGAAGTCAGTTAAAATTGACTTGCAACATTTAACCCAATATCGGTCATGTTGAATCCACCATTTTGAATTTTCAAAATCTGATAGAAAATTCATATTCCTTGTCCCCAAACTCACCCCCAAATACCAATTTTAAATGAAAAGTAGTGCCCCCTCCCCTACCCCTGAAAGGGAGGGACGTGTAAACTTCATCATCATAATATTATATTCATCGGAACTATAAACGTGTACCAAATTTCAAGTCAATCGAACATTTAGAAGTAGTTCTAATTCAGCTTGCAAGATTTGATTACAGACAGACAGACCCACAGGTGAAAGAAAATACAAGCTTGTAAAATGTATATTATTTCAACCAATTGTCTAGCAGTGTATAAATAACCCACCTTACTCTCCGGCATATTGAGCTTGGGTTCTAATTTGTACGCTTTGCAGACAGCTGGTTCTGGCCTACGTATTCATAGTGGTGAATTTAATTTTAGATTTTAACTTAACTCTTCTCACTCTTAGTTTCATCTAATTCTGGAGTGAAATCGTATTTGCAGGATTTCCAAACCAATTAGTAGAATTATCTCTGTAATGTTGAAATTGTCAATATTTACATAAAATACTTAGTACAGAAGAGTATCGCATAAGTTTTATTCATTTATTTGTGTCTGTTGTAAGATTGTAGGGTTACGACTTACGAGGTATCAGCATTAGGCTATCGATGTGTGAGCATTGTCAGTTACCTATATAATTAATCTTACGTTAATTCTGTAACTTTGTTTTAGAGCCCCATAAGAAATAACTTTCTTGGAATATGCATTCCTCTAGCTTATCACTTTCGTATATTACCTGATGATCTGGATGCTTGGAAGAAATCTTTTAAGAATCGCTGTTGCACATGGCTAATATACCTCGTAGCTATTCTCTTGCAATTAAGTGAATTTTTCAAACTTTACCAACTGCTTGCTGACGAGAACTTTATAATTGATGAGATCATACGAAATTGCATAGTAACATCTTTTCATTTTAATGCTTTGATTAAATGTCTTTTTTTGAGAAGTAAGTGACTACATATTTTATTTCCTTATATAGAATATATAATGAAAAAAAAACTATTCTGATTATAAGATTATTAATCTTAAGTCAACGCTAAACTGCATTTCCTATGCCGCAGGTGTAGTTATACTTCAATTAAATAAAACGTTATTCTTATTTAGTAAGATTAAGTTGGTATTGATTTAAGAAGAGTAGATACTTGAAACAAGGATTGGGGTATTATTGTTTCAAGAAGATTGGTATTGTTATGTTATACCTCTATTATACTTCAATAAGTATACATATTCTGTGTTATATTTTGAGTAAATATAATAATGTTCTTCAAAGTGATATATATTCTTAAAATAAGGATAAATTGAATTTGAAGCAAATATTACTATTCTATCTGCAAACAAACCACATGCTTCAATGAAATACAAAATATATTTTATTGGGCGGTTGTTTTTCGTGTGAAATAGTTGAAAGTGTTTAAGAGGACTCCGGAGCGACCCGCGTTTACAGTTTTCGTGATGTTTTCCGTCCGAGGCGCAAGCTGCCGACCGACGTGCGGTATTTCTCAGTCGAGACAGATTGCTTGTGTCTAACGCAATTCAGCGATAAAGCACACAATTTAAAGCGCTGCGTTCAGCGCTTTCGATTCTGTTAGACGGCTTTTGAGGTGGAGCAGAGTGTCCGACTGTCAATACTGTCATAATTTATTTGTACTGTGTTCAAACAAAACAAAATAATAATTGACCAATTTTTCAGTATGAACGATTTTATTTTGGAATTATTTACGAAAGATATATCTTCAGAGTTATATAACTCCGTAACTCATAAAGTATCTAATTTATCAAGCACTGCCGACCACAACGTAATTGGAATTTGCATGGAAATGGGCGAAACAACTCAAACAACATCCATAAACCTTGAGAGCACAGGGAAGAACGTAAAACAGTTTTTTCACACTGGATCAGCTCTTGCGACCTTTCTCTTTTTTTGGCAGGTCAATTTTGCTTGCACAATATCACAATCAAAAATAAAACAAACAAACCCGTATATAACCTACAATTCGGTAGTGCTGAATCGCTGTCGGCAGCATTCAGCGAAAATTATTTCGCTGGATTTTCTTGCAGCCGCTTTAAAAAGCGGCTGCATGCAGCCTAGGTGTCTAACGTCAAAATCAAGCAGCGGCTTCAATGGCTGAATTGCGTTAGACACAGTCATTAACTCAAGTCATTGGCGTAGTATATCAACTGCTCTGTTGATTCTGACTTTTATTACCAGCTTTTATTTATGTATTTGTTTAGGTCAAATCTTGCAACTGAATTTTGAAACAGGTATCCCCAACCAATTGGGCTGAAATTTTGCATGTACATTTAGTTTGGATGACTGTACAAAACTATTGTGTTTTTGAGATGGTACAGAGCCGTATTTAGAAAGAGGGGGACAAATCTTGAATATAAATTGGCCTCTTAAGCTGAAAATTTACATACGTTTATAGGACGAAAGACCATGCAAAATTATCGTATTTTTGAGCTAGTACATGACCGTATTTAGGACGAGGGGGCCAAATATTGAATTTATTATCGTATCAAGCTGCAAATTTGTATACGTATAGGTATAGGACCGAAAACAATGCAAAATGTAAAATTATCGTCTTTTTGAGTTGGTAAAGGAGTTTGACTGGGGCAGTACATCTGCCAAAGAATAACGCAGGTGTCCTAAGGCCAGCTCAGCGAGGACAGAAGTAAAGGGCTGTATTTAGGAGGATGGGCAAATTCTTAAATTTAAATTGCCGTATCAAATTACAAATTTGCATACCTATTTGAGACTGAAGCAATGTAAAATGTAAAATTATCGTGTTTTTGAACTGGTACAGGGCCGTATTTAGGAAAAGGGGCCCAAATCTTGAATTTAAATTGTATCAAGCTGCAAATTTGCATACGTATTTAGGACAGAGGACGATGTAAAATGTAAAATTATCGTGTTTTTGAACTGGTACAAGGCTGTATTTAGGAGGAGGCTAAATCTTGAATTTGAATTGTTGTATGTATCAAGCTGAAAATTTGCATTCCTATATAGGACCAAAGACAATGTAAAATTATTGTATGGTGGTAGGCCGTATTCAGGAGGACCCAAATTTTGAATTTAAATTGTGTCATGTCACAGGCTAACGACCATGCAAGAATGACGCATTAAATGAAATGAATGTTGAAAAACGCTCCGTGGGACACAAATAAAACGACCCGTTTAAGTTTTCAGAACAGACTGACTTATTTATTCAAAGCATGAGCAGAGCTGACAGGGTGAGAGAAATAGAAACAGTTCATTATACTATCAGGTTTCTACAACACTAGATGGCACTAGCTACATTAAATCAACCTATAAATGAGTATTGATAATATGTAACATGAGTTCATAATTTAACAATGAACACTAAGAGATATGTTTAACGAATTTAAAAAAATATAAAATAAAAAACATTTTTAAGACAAGCTTTTATTTAAATGCTCTAAATAGAAGAAAATAAACTTTAAATTAAATCAAATCCATCACTTTATTACATCATACAATTTATATGATATCAAAGCTTGTCGCGAGATTTACCTGTGTGAATAAACAAAAATAGAATACTTATGTAAAATTTATCTTGACACAAGTAATTCTAAGAAAAAAAATTATACACTAGGTATTTCATAAAATAAATTTACACAAGGAAATCTCGCCCAAGCTTTTATATCATTTAATATATGATAATTATGACATAATATGATATACATGATGTAATAAATCGATGGGTTTGATTTAATTTAAAGTTTATATTCTTCTTTTTAGAACATCTAGATAAAAGCTTGTGTTTAAAAATGTTTTTTACTTTTAATTTATTTTATTTATTTCAATTAATTTATATGTAAGGAACCTACTTTAATTTTATATTAGTCACTATCTTGATTTAAAAAAAACGTAGAATCAAAACCTTTTAGATACAAAGCCTATCATAGCGGAAAGGGTAAGTTTATTATCATTTTATATCTACTGATGCGTTAGCACAAACTACCAGAATATTTAAATAAAAGTCTCTTTGTGGATTTCTTATCGGCAGGCCTCTTCGATGTTGAGGATCAATTAGTTCTGGCAGTAAACATTGGAAATAAAATGATTTTAATTTTGGAAACATGTCAACACAAAATTCCTGGTCTCTGAATATCTAAAAAAATATATAGTAAGATATAAAATATGGAACAAATTCATTATTTAATGATCCAAAACGTTTCCTCGCACATGTATCTAGGTATGTTATAATTATAAAATGTGCAAATTTTGTCATAAAGATTTTATATGTATATAGGGTAATTCATTAAGAAGTTTTTTTTAATGAAACACTGTATAATATTACATTTTTGATTTTCCAGAAAACTTTGTACCTTTTTCATGGACTACAAAACTTACAAATCTAGTGTTAGGAATGTATTAATAAATAAAGCGCTTTACTCAATAGATGAATTTATTTCCAACGAATTTTAAATTGTAAATTGTATTATAAACTTTTTAATTTTAAACTTTATATGCCCTATTGACGTGTGTAAGCAGATAACTGTATTGACATGAATAAACGAATTTGAATTTGAAAATGTCCCATACCTATATTCAACTATTAACAAAATATTTATATTTGAAAATGGACTATTTTGACACGTCGTAAAATTTAAACCCTAAGATATAAAAGAAACCCGAAATATACCCGAAATCATGTTGAATTTTTAAATAATGAATGAGTTCCATACTTTATGTATACACTGTATATATATTTTTAATAATTTGGTATTTAACCTGGGAATAATCAATAATTTTACCTCTTCTGTTAAAAAGTTTTTTCTTGTTCAAATACAAAAATAACTTTTTCTTCAAACGTCAGTAAATCCGTCATTACTCGACTGTGTAGGCGGCCGTGAAGTTTCGTTTTTCCTCCGCCGGAGCTTTACTTTTCACTTTTCCGCCGGCGGAGGTAAAAGTGTTGTCATAGCAACATAGATACAATACAAACAGACAACAAAATAAGCGTCAACAACTCAAGAGTTATTAAACTACAATTTGTATTTATCACTCAATTTGTGACTGCATTTCTAAAAATCACTAATTTAGGAACAAATTGGTTATTATTTAATCGAACTTACTAAATAACTGCTTATATATACGGAATTAAAACGCAATCGGAGACGCAATCTTCAAAAAATAATTATTGTTGACAGTGTCCACTGACAGCTTTGTGTTACATTACTATAGCAACAACCTGTGCGTATTCACCGACACCGGTCTAAGCCGCCTTGCGAACCCACTTATCTTTAATAATAATTAGATATTATTACTATTAAAAAGAGATGTTTTTGTATTAATTTGTCGACATTTGAAGAAAAAACAGCATATTTTATTTGGAGGAAAAGTTACTTTTCATGGCATGCTCTCTATTACCAGCCTCACTCCGCGCGCCATGAAAAGTATCACTTTTTCTCCATATAAAATAATATACTATTTTCCGTGCCAGTAATTGCCAGTTGTTCCTGTACTTGGTAAAAATATTCATGAGTTTTTTTTTTAACTAATTTGTTTTGATCTAATTAAGCATACTTGATTTTCCCTGTATTTATGTCTTCTTCTACGATCATGTCCTTTATGTAACTGGGGCATTTTATTTCCATGATACAATTTTGGCCGATAATTCCATCTGGACTAGCCCCTAGAAAATTATTTTTTTTTATCTATAAAGAGCCCACATCTTTGAATGTTCATATTAAGAAATTCTTCTAGTTGTGTTAGAGCAATAAGTTCGGAATCTTTTCCGTGTTTGGTGGATCTATTTCTAAAAAAATTAGAATAAAGAAGATTTTTTACAGTGTTGGCGCAGGAAGTCCTTTTCCGTAGCTTACAAATTTTTCCAAAATTTGATGCCGCAATTCTTATTCCTCTTTCTTGAAGCCAATGCTGGCTACTAGCTTGGTTTCTCGTTATATCTTCCAACTGACTAATTTCATCTTGCGTTTTCTTTAATTTTTTAAAAAATTCTTCTTTTTTATTATTAAATTCGCTTTCTATCATACTGGGTATTTTGTCGGTAATAAGGCCATAATCGCTATCAGGCAGAAACGCTGGTTTTGACCTCCTTTGTTGGAAAAGCCTTCTTTTTTTTAAGTAAGCTGTACGTTTTCTTTTTAGGGATTCAAATTTTTTGTAAAAAAGCTTGGAGTTTTATTAATTATTACCTTGTGTATTACGGAATAATAATTGTAGGTTGCATTAAACAAAATAGCAGCAGCATTGCATCGGGTTGAATATGATCCTCTTAAAGAATAATTAATTCTTTTCCCGCCAACAAATTTGCAAACTACTGAATTATAATGTTCAGCTAAATTGTTAGCCATATTTAAAACGAGGCTGGTATTATTCAGGAGCCGTTGAATGCACACTTCACGGTCAAAACCTGATGCCACAAATCCTTATCTAACCTTATATTGTACAGGATAAATAATAAATAATTTTGGCTCTAAATAAAAAATAAACGTTTGAGTGTAAATGTCAAATAAACAGTAATCATAGGTATAGTTACCACCAGTAAAATACAGTGAAGAGATAAAAAAAATATATAATAGCTTTTTTTTATTGATACCTCAATGACAAAAAGTAAAAGTTCAAACCGAGGTTTAAACAAAATTTTTAAAAACGGTTACTTAAGCTTTACAACAATAATTATGCTATAAAAGATACTTATTATTCATTACCTACCTACCCTGTATATTTTGGTGGACATTGTAAAGATAAATCAAAATCCGACAAGAACTTTTGGTAGGTATCAGGTTTTGCCCATGTCAAAAAAATGAGACATCTGAAACCTTCGAGAAAAGGAATTTAGTTATAATTTTTTTTGAAAAAAGTAGCACAATCATAAAATTGCTATAACTCTGCTAATTCAGCTAAATTTATGAATAAAAATACAAATGAAAGCTAAAACACGGAGCTATACAATATCGCAACAAACAAAAAAGGTGAAACTTATTTTTAAGCCTACAGGACTTTTCCAAAATGAAGCAGAAAAACATTAATCCCCTTAAATTACATGAAAGGTTCATTGAAAAGTAAAAACCCCAAAGGAATGATCACAATCGAATAAGAACTTTTTGAGTAGATGCGTTTTAAAATCAAGTCAACCTTCGAGAAGTTTAGTTGCATAATTATTACCTCTCCATAGCTAATTAGTGTTACATATATCTACTTGTTTAAACAACAAATAATGCTTTACTTTTTGTTTATTCCCATTTTTTTTTTTAATTAATTAATTTCAACGTTGAAACAAGCCTAATAATACCTATACCAACCAAAAATACTATAATCAGTAAACATCACATACTTATTTAGGTATATTATTTATACATACCCATATATTACTTATGTTATTTAATCAACTTAACGTAGTTGGGCTCTTCTTCTTTTTTTTCGGTTTTGGGAGGTGTGTTTATAGTTTTCCTTATTAATACATCCTAATAATTTTCCCATTATAATCATAAAAATGTTTAACTCAATAATGAAAAAACGAGCACAAATAATTATCCAAATAATCTATAATAAACTCGATAATAAAACACAAAACACATACACTCGAAAATAAAATACAAAACACAGAACGCTCTATGCGTATCTACAATAGATAAAATACGGAAATAAATCTCAAGATTCTCAAGTCACAACATAAAACAACCAGAAATACAAATCCTGGGAAACACCGCCGCGCCGCGCGCCGGTAGAGATAGATCGCGAAAATCAACGGGTCGGCACTGATTTCGGGCGCACGATGCTCTGCCGCGCGGATGGATGGCTTTGTCGTCCGAGAGAGATGCACAAATAGTTGACCGTAAAACATCAGAAATCTTTATTTTTTATGTAGAAGAAAACTGGATCTGAGTTTTGAAAAACGGTTGAAATAAAGTTTGTTTAAAATTAACCGTAGATGGTGGGAAAGTTCATATATTGTTTAAAAAGAAAAGACTAAGCGAAATTTTTTTAAGAAAAATGTTTTTACCAAAAAATGTATACTTTCCCCAGTTCCTTAATTAATTTAAAGCAACTTTTATTTAATGAACTCTTTTCTTAATCTATTACTAAAACCTCTAGTTTAAAAGTCTTTTTGAAGGTGTCCGGAGTCGTCTTAATAATGGAAGAATTATTGAGATCCTAGGATTTTGAACAAATTATTCCAAAGTGTTTAGGTAAGTTCTTAGCTATTAAAAATAATGTGATTTTATATTGTAACTGTTATCAAATGCCTCCATTATTATTAACCTTAATAGCTAAAAACTTACCTAAACACTTTGGAATAATTTGTTCCGAGTCCCAGGATTTCAATTATTCTTCCATTATTAAACACTTTCAACTATTTCACACGAAAAACAACCGCCAGCCATAAAATCGTCTTCCAGTCTATGCTGCAGCAAAACCACAAATAAAATTACAGGAGACATGGATACGAACGTGTTTAATCAATCATGCGCATTGAAGACTATAGTCTGTCCTCAAAAATAGTAGTTAATTGCAATATTAACTATTCTTGGTATAAGTATAAGATGTGTCAATACAAATAATATATTTAAACTCAAAAATAGAATTAGTTTTCTTGATTGGAGTGTTAATAATTATTATAATAAGAACAAACTTTCTTTATTCAAGCCTAATAGTTTACTATAAAAATAAGAATACCAGACACTTCTTTGAAGACAAATATACCTTTCATAGCATATTTTTTTTTTATCAATATATTCTGCCTGCTATTCTTATTCTAAATATAAGAGAATTGAAATCAACGAAATACGCATCTTACATCCAAGAATAGATGAAGATTTAAATTATACTTTGGAGTAAACTTGGCATTATATACTTGCACCAAAGGATAAGACTATTTTTTATTTGCAGATTTGATTTATTTTCCGTGATGCATAATTTCACACATATAATTCTACAACCTTTTTTAGAAATAATCTATAATACTTGGGCTGGTTTTAAAACATGATTTTATCTGTATATTAATTGATGAAATCTCTAAAAACTGTTAACTTTTAAAGTGTAGAATAATATAGAGCAAATGTTTAAAATATCAATTAGAAAGCGTCAGTTTCGTAAATGTATTACTCAAATTCATAGAAAGCATATACACAGAATACTTACACAGTTTGTTATGAACACGTCTCCATATTTCAGATATTCTTTAGGTAAACTGCTTAATTTTTGGCGGTTGTAATGGTGCAAATTTAGAAACTATAACATTTGTAGGCAAAACCAGTGCCAGGTTATTCAAAAGAGTCATTCAGTATGAAGAAAACATTTACAAGGAAGAAAATGAAGGAGTTATTTTAGCATATGGATCATTTCTTTCGTTTGTACGGCAATTAAATTTTTTCTATTTCTCTGGATTTGTTACCATGGCAGTCTTCTATATTGCGGCACCTATACTGAGAGGTAGGGTTTCATAGTTATTTTTTCATATTAAGTATGGTGTAGTTTGTATTTCAAAAGTTTACCACAATGCTGTGAACATACGTTGTTTCTGAGAATAGTTAAGGTCTTTCAACATTAATTATTGGGTACAAAAATTGTAAATAATGAGAACTAATTGTATCCTTATTATATAGCAACATTTAAAAAAAATAAAAGCCATAGTTCAACAATTTTAGTAAAACTCCTAAAAATAAAACCAAAAACTAAACTTTGTATGAAAGACGAGATGTGCCTAAGTAGGATAACAAAAAGGCATACTGGAGTGGCGTTTGGTATCTGTTGTGTCCGACCGACTATCACACTGGCGGTAAAAAATAGAATAGTCCACATGGCTTAAAATCGAGAAATTATCATCTTATTTACAGGTGCCCCAAAATGATATACTTACTTCACTTAGCAGAAAGTGTCAGGTAACGTTATATGCCACCCAAAAAAAACGATATAAAGTCAACAGCACACGTAATAAGTTTCGAAAAGAATCTCTCTCCGATGAATAGAAAGACCTAAAGGCAGATTGATCCGTATCAACCTCAGCCGAACCAATACCGTAGGCGTCGTGGAAGCGATAATATAACTTACGCAAGGAGTTCACGTCACCAGGAAGTCCCTCCGAAGCTAGAGCTAATTTGATGCTGGTGTTGGTGTGCCCTTCAAAACACACACTCGAGGGTTGGTCATGGAGATAGGCAAGGAACAGCCGAAGAGCCTTTAATATGGAGGGGTCTCTCAGCCTAGCCAGCAAATAACGTCCATTAGACGCATCCGAATCTCGTGACAGCCGCACTATAGGTGGAGTCATCGGGTCCAGATCCAGCCCACTATCCCTCTTCGCACTTTTCTCCACCACAACAACCTCCAAATTCTCCAGCGCAAGAGACTTAATGGCAGCCAAAGCTTCCTTGTCAGAGCCAACCCCAACAGACCTTACCCCTCCAAGTATATGTACAGATGTTGAATCAGAGCGTGATGGTAGGCTTCGGCCGTCCAAAGTGCCTGGTACAAAATGTTGATAGCCAGTGGACAAAGTACTAGCTGCAGGCGGCGATACCTTTAAGAGTGTTAAGGATGAATTGGCAGTGACTATTTCAGTACCCGTCGGCCACATACTTATGTCCCTAAGCTGCTTTAGGTGGCTTTTTTTCTGTACACCAACCTTGAAATCGGAGTGAGTCCTTATTCTTCAGCATTGGAGAGCATCGGATAAAGTCAGTAGGTCCAAGTTTTTCTTTGACATAGGGTGCAAGCTGGTTTGCTGTATAAGGTGGTGGGATCTTGGACACTACCACATAATGCCAGTCTTCTTTTATGGGTGATATGTGATGTGTGGGAGCAATGACTTTAGGAGAAGTAATAACCACTGTGTCATGGTTATCTGTATGGTCGGTCTGAGTCGAAATCGATTTTTTTATTATTGGTGGGTTACTCCTAATAATTGGTTTCTCTTTGGCAGCCAACTTTTCTATCGTCAGTGCCATTTGATTTACACTTTTTCGCATATCGCCCATTTCCTTCAATAACTCTTCCTTTGATGAGTCGTGAATCTGAACTTTAACAGCCTCTTCATGATTGTCCGTAAAAATAGATGACAGATTGAAAATATCTTGTTTCATTTCCTTGATCGAATGGAATAAAGTTTCTTGTCTATTATCAGAGAATCTGGTATGAAGGCTATGAATGTCATCTATTTTTTTGTATAAAATTTTCCATTTGGAGTCATGGTTACTCAAGATGTCGTAGATTTCAGAAATGATTGGAAGGAGATCATTGTTCTTCTTTAGACAGGTTCCCAGAGCTTCGACATTATCCAGGGAGATCTGCGATCCTTGTAGCTGTGACACCTTATCGTGAAGATATCTTAACGTAGGAGAGTCACAAACACTGCAGAAAAATCTAATATTGTGGTACTTTTGTTGGTAGAGCACCTTTGTTGTTGCCTTATCAAGCCCAGTACAGGTCATACAAAAATTCCGGCGACACTCCCCACTACAGCGGAGTTTATATTTATCCTTATCTGCGACGATTTTCTGGCAGGAATCACACTTAAACTCAGCCATTTCGATATTAGTGTTTGTTGATTTAAGATAAAAGTCAATGGCAGCTGAACAAAGTCAAGTTTGTCCAAACAGGAACCAATAACAAAACAGAAACTATAAATTAATCAGGAAATACTCGCACACACAAGCGAAGGCACGCCGCGCGCCGTACGGTTGAAGTTCAATAATTTTAAATAAAGGTAAAGGTCAAATAGCAGCTAAACAAGGTCAATTTTAGTCAAACAGGAAAGCGAAAAACTAGCACGTCGACACGCTATTGACGGCCTTCGCCGCCACCTGTTTTTGTAGGGTTTTCCCCTCTGCCGCTCAGCCGTCGAACTGCATCAGCGGCAAGTCCGACTGTAACTCACTTAACCTAAAATGGTCAAGTTACCTCCTACCCAGCACACTTATCACTAAATTCCTGGGAATACAAATAGATAACGAGCTACGTTTTGAAGACCACATAGTGACTCTCAGTGGAAAGCTGTCGTTGTTTTGCTGTGAAGGTGGTTAGAGAAGAGCTGGGCCAATAGCTGGCGCGGTCTGTCTATTTCTCTCTGGTTTAGTCCCACCTTCGATATGGTATACTATTCTGGGGTAACGCTGGCCTGGGTCTCTTAAGCATCAACTTTTGTTTTGTTTCTTCTTTTATTTAT
>JAEQML010073347.1:0-15014 GCA_016904865.1 Pissodes strobi | reverse complement strand
TTTCCAGAAGTAATACTTTCAAGCCTTTTCTAGCAGATTCAGCTGTTGCAATCAAGTCTTTAAAATCATAGATGTTACGTTTTTTAAGATTTTTTTTCTCAAGGTTGCCATGGATCCCGTCTGCGGTCATATGGGTGTTACCCTTAGTTAAATATTTTAACGTAACTTTTCTAGGTCCTTCAGGCGAATTAACAACAGAAACTAGGAAAGAATATATCACATAATTTTTGTTTTGGCTCGAACAATTATCGGCCCAAAACACAAATTCAGGTAATTCCTGTAACACTGCATCAGCAATCGACTCCGCTTACGACTTTCCAATGCTTCGTGCCAAAAAAACACAATAACTACTATTTTTCAAATCTGGCTTGAGTGAGGCAAAGGTTTCATTGAATACGATCAATCGACTGGTAAAAAATCTGGATTTACTCCCTGTTATGGCAAAATAATAACTTTTTGCAAATCCATGGAGTAAAATCTAATATTTGCATTAGTTGATGACCTTTCCGCGTCCTTCTTATACTCTTTTTCTGCATTTTTTGCCTTTTCTTCATGCTTTTGCAGTTTATCCATTGCTTCATCTTTTGAATTCTCACTGACAGCTTCACTTATTTTGTTTTCTAGAGATTGACAGTCTTCACATTTGTCTGAGTTAGGCATATAGAAACTTATTTGTTCATATCCTTGATTACTTTTCTATAGGTTTCCGAGGAGCATTTTATGTTCAGATTGTTTTCTTTAAAATCATTAAACATAAACTGGCAACTCAATTCGCGTGATAAATATTTTACATTTGGCGCGTTTTTGCGCCGGTAGTGGCTGACACATGGATGGAAGGAGTTTATGTGTTCTATAATGGGAGTCTTGTCAATTTCAAGATAGGGCATGGGATGAATTTTCCTTCTTTCTTTTACCACCTTGCCACAAGGCGCTTCCTTCATCGATGCCACCGAATGAGTTAAAACCGAGTCATTTTTCTAACCCAGTGTTCAGAAACGTCAATCTGCAAACCTTTTCTTCTGTACCGGCTGGTAATGGCAATGAATAGACTCTGGAATCTTTTCTAGCGTTCTTAGCATTAACTACTCTTCTTTTAACAGGGACCAGAGTTATATGTTTGTTTCGCATTCCCTTTTGCTTCTATATTTTCTATGCTTGTCATAATAGAATCACCTACTGACTCATAGTTTTTGTTCTCCTCCATTTTCTGTTGTTTCTGAAATAATGTTACGTTATTTTGAATTTTTACAGGCTGGATAGCAAGAATGGTTAAAACCCATCTAACATAATATAATGGGTAAAAAAAGTTTTTATCCTAATCAACACTAACCTTTAATTTACAGAGCTCTTTTGCTTCTTTTATATTTTCCTTCCCATCTACATTTTCTTGTTCTGTTTTGTCCTGTTCTGCATTTCCTTTTGCATATATATTTTCTATGCCTGTCATAATAGTATAATTTTCTGACTCGCAGTTTTTGTTATCCTCCTTTTTCTGTTGTTTCTAAAATAATAAGTTACGGTTTTTTTTTTAATTTTTACAGTCTGGGTAGCAAGAATGGTTGCAACCCATCTAACATAAATAATGTGTAATTTTTTTTTATCCTAACCAAAACTAACCTTCAATTTACACACCCGTTTCTGGGGCTTATTTCCGTTTAATTCATCATCGGAACTTGAACTTCTTAATGGCGAATATGTTCGGTCTTGGTCGCTATCATCATATGTACTCTTTTCTGAGTCACTGTCATAATTGAGTAACCATCTCATGGTTTTTCTATGGGAATGACTTAATTCGTCTCTATTTTCTATGTTTCCCAAAAAGTAAGACGAAGTTTCACACCTTACTTCGGGCACAAAAGATAAAGAATTATTGAATTCAAATGATTGCTGAATGGCTTCGCACCTATCACTGACACTAAGTTCATCTTCCTTAAATCAATAAAATAAAATATGTATGTATACATGGTTTGTCCCACATAGAAGTTCCACTCTCCTCATCTTCGTAATTTTTAAAGATATCTTAATAATTCTTTTTTGAATTCTGACCTTGAGCACTTTCTAGAAATGTTGGCAATTTTAAACTAATTGAATTATTACGAAATAGTTTTACTTAGAAAGTTTACAGGTATTGTATTGTTACGGCTAGCCTAACAACCATCCGAACGTTTTTGTGCTACCCTATACAACTAGCCGCCGTGCCCCTCGCTTCTTTGTCTGTATGACTCATCGCCCGGCCGGTCGCGAAGTATCAGGATCGCTGGACTGGAATTATCTCGATGGCCTCGTCGAGATCATATAGAGTGGCGTCGGAATACTTCCCGAATATTCGTGATAGATTGGAGATTATATATAAGCAGACCTAAGGCGAATGTTAGTCAGTCAGTTAGTCAGTTCAGTTCAGTTAATCATTGAGTGTTGAATAGATATTAGTTGTAAAGTTAAGAGTAGTATAGAGTGTTAAATTGTATACAGTTGTAGTGAATAAAGAGAGTATTAGTTGAAAATAGCAAAGTTGTAATTCTGTTAAGAACCCACGGGAAAAACGTAACAGTATGTTTAGCCTATTTCTTAAATAAGATTTTAGTATTTTTTTATCTAACGTCTGTAAAACTGACATTTTATCTACAAGAATGATTTAAAAAAAAACCTCTTTTCATCGATATTATAATTAATGTTAAAAGCTAATATGTGCCTCCGTATTACATAATATAAATTATTAATCATACCATATTAACGAAAACTCGATTATGCTCGATATGGGGGCACCTGTCTTAAACCGGACTTTTGAAAAAAAATTGACATCCTGATAGATAAAAATACCAGCAGACGGTATCCCAGCTTTGCGGACATCAAATTAAAAAAGTTCCATTCCATTTAAGAAATACCCTAAAACTTCTGGAAATAAAATTTTGTCTTTGTGTTATTAGAATGTATTTAAGCTGTTTTGAAATAGAAAAACTTTGTTGATATATTAAAAATAACGTAGATAAAGGGGGTGGCACTTGTACGTGGGACACCCTGTAGATCAAAATTTAATATACATGTATAATAGGATAGTGATATTTGTCTGAAAATTCGGTAAAAACCCAATTAAATACTTACTTTTGGTTCAACATCTGTCTCCTTTACATTTAGTAAAGCAAGTTGCACCTAATCTCTTAGATCTCGTACTAAAATCACTGGAGGCCGACATCATAACCTTCCCTCTGAAATCTTTTAAAATACTGAGCTTCCGTGAGCTAAAACACAAACAATATAGCTACAGCTATTTTGTTTGTGGCTAAAACTACTAATATATATTAAATAATGATTTTATCCTAGAGGGCGCAACGCTTTAAAAACAAAGTAAGTGCATATTCCAAGATAAAAACGGTGTAGTTGCAATACAGTTAAGGTGCGTACAGACCTGACGCGACGCGCGCGCGACACGCACGCGACAGTCCAAAATTCCTAAGTGAGGAAGGGGCGCGCGCGCGGTGCTAGCGCCGCCTGTCCGAGGCGCGTCGCTACCCGTCTGCTGTCGGTTTTTCGACGGCAGATCAAAGAAATAGGGCGGCGCAGTATGGACGGGTAGTAGTAGGAGCGTAGCAATCGCGCAAGAATCAGTGAAGAAGTGCAATAGAACTTAGTCGCGTGGCGCGCGCGTCTCTCTACATGGCTCCCAGCAGGCGCGCGAGAAAACCGTGCGCGTCGCGTTTGCGTAGCAGGCGCGCGGTCGGCGCGTCGCGTGCGTGTCGCTCGCGCGTCTCGTCAGGTCTGTACGCACCTTTACTTCGTTTTTTTTGTTGTAAGATACGTTTGCTCTGTTTTTAATTTGAAACGGCATATGGGTAAATGCAGTTACTTGGTTTGGCTGATGCCATAACTTAGTTATTTATTATCCTATTGAGAAAAAAATTATACCAAAATGTGCACAAGAACACAGTAAGTGCGAATAAAGTGAAAACTCAATTTTTTAAAAAATGTCAGTTAGATGGTTTTTATTTCGGACAGCCGAACTCTTTTTAAAATCTTTTAAATGTATGTATATTTTAATGTTTTTTTTTGTACAAGGCTTTGTTAACCACTCTAGGGGTTTAAACAATAAAGCTACTTTTGACTTTGACTTTGACTAAATCACTCAACCGACTACCGGATTTTGATTCACTGTTGAAAACATACGACCGAAATCGAGAGATCCCACTCGTTTGAAGAAAACTTCATTCGAATTCAGCAAACGTGGTCCAATTAACCCCAAGTTACGGTACGCGGTCGTTATAACAGGAGCCACTTTGCGTTTCTGAAAGGATAATGCCAGTTCAGCACAAATATACCAAGACATTCCAATACTGTTAACACATTAACGTGACATCCAGGCTTTTAACGTTAATTATGTCCCTATATGGCTTTGGCTAAGTAAGTTTATTAACTGACCTCACTAAAGACCTGTCGCCTTAATATGATACCCGAAAATTCTCGTTCATTCCAGTTCTTCGTAATCTATAGACTAGAATCTCAAAGAATATTCTCCAAGAAACGATTCATGTTGTTTTTGTAAACAGCCAGCCAAAATATCAGTGGCGGCTCGTCGTATAAAGCAAGTGAGGGTAGGCCTCACATGTAAAAATTACAATATACTTTGAAATTTTTAAGTAATGTTTATATAAATATTATAAATATAAAACGTTTGTTGACTAATTTGTAATCATAAAAGTATAAAGATACAATCAAAGTTTATAATATTATCTTTTAAACGTTCGAATCGTTGCTCAACCGCATAACATAGCTGTAGTAAGCCCAGACATTTTTGCTTCATACGCGTCATGTATTGCTGGTATAGTACTACGCTCATCACCCGTTCAGTTGGACAAGACGGGGCGAATTTTAGTAGTCGTATGAAGCGCACAAATTTGTAATTGTATGGGTATTATTTTTTGCAGAAACTTGCATGTGGCCTTTGTTTCTGAACAAGGACTTTTTACTTAAATCTTTCTTTTTCAAAAACATAAAAAATAAGACAGAAATGATTGATAAGTGAATGATTTCATTGTTTTATGGTGTGTTATAAAATTTAAGACTCAACAATCAAAATAAAGACTAGGTAGGTATTACAATCCTTCGTTTCATAGTGTCAAATAACATAAAATCATACAGTGGAAAGTTTGAACTTAACCTTGAATCGCAATTATAAATTGTTGTTAATTAAAGTATAAACTGTTATGATTAACCTTGTTGACAATTCAAAACAATACTCGAATTAGAGGTCAAACTTTGGTATAAAACGCTGTGCAGCAGCCCATACCGGCAGACTTTGATCTCCAGTGCGAACTACCTAAAGGGAAAAGCCCCTCTGGCAGATCGAAGCTCTCACTTTAAAAAAGACCTATCAGTGCGAACTACCGAAAGGGAAAAGCGCCTCTGGCAGATCAAAGCTCTCACTTTAAAAAAGACCTATCAGTGCGAACTACCGAAAGGGAAAAGCCACTATGATCAGGCACGTTTAAAAAAGATCTATCAGTGCGAACTACCGAAAGGGAAAAGCCACTCTGATCAGGCACGCCCGCCTTAAAAGTGAATCAGTGAAAATTAATAACGCCTTAAGGCAAAGTTCTGTTTAAATTAACTACATATAAAAAGTAAACTACGTAACTAAACTTTCATCTACCAAACAATCGATCCACCCTTCTGGCGGCCCTTTCTTTTTGCTATCCGCCGATCAATATATAATGTGACACGTGGTGGAGGTAGCCGTTTTCATCCCCGTACATAGGACACAGGACCAAGGACTCGTCGAGGAGATACGCTTTTTCCAGATAGACCCCTGATCCAGCTAAAAATAACATTTTGATCAATCCAAGCCGTCTATATTTTTTATAGCCGTGGTGACCCACAAGATTGTTTTCTGTACCAGTTTTCTTTGAGATTTTTTGAAATCATAACAATTCGCCTTGTTGATCATTTGGTGTAAGCACCAGTATTATATAGCCATCTTCTTTTAAATAAATCTTACAACTAAGGTCAAGCATAATACGTAATCTGCACATTTAATCATCACATATTATAAATACAAAAGAACAAAAGATACTTCTAATAGTTTGGACCATAAGAAGTGTAAGAAAAATCAGTACATGCATAGAATGTACCAATGGACCAAGCCATCACCAAGTAATAGTCAGAAAGAAGACAGAGAGGTCAATAATGAAGCAAAGCAATTTCAGTTAATTATGCGAGGGGAAAAAGACGCAATGGCAATATATAAGAAAGCGAATAACCAACAAAAAATTAAGAGTAGTGCCATTATGGACAAAAAAGGGGCGTACAGTTAGAAGAACAACTACTAGGAATTTTTGGTGAAAAAACTTGCCTGAAATTAAAATTTTAAACAGGCGCAACAATGACAAATACCTTAGATAATAGAGACAATAATAGTTAGGCAGAGGAACAAGCAAATAGAAAATAAAGAAGAAGAAAAGAGAAGGAGTTTTTTAGAAGTAGGAATTAAAGGGTAAAATAAAAAATGAGTATATACAGGACGTATAAAGGATTTTGAACCCAACTGTCTCAGATAAATACCTTACAGAAAAAATCACAAGTCAGACACTTGGAAAGCAAAATATACGAGGAACTAAGAGATGAAATTAGATTTTCATAAAAAGTACATATCAATAGAAAATACGTGAAGTTTAAACTATAGTAGAGTGTATGTGTTAATATATTCGCTCTAGGAAACGATTTACCTCCCACTTTTTGTCACAAGCTGAATTTTTCAGGGATGGAAGTACATGATAAGGTAACCCTTATTCCGGAGGTAATACAAAATTAGACTGTGCAAAAGGGCACTATCATCAAAAATCGAGATATTGAAACATAGTTGTTTTTAGGTCCAAAGCACA
Organism: Pissodes strobi; assembly: GCA_016904865.1. Lineage (NCBI taxonomy): Eukaryota > Metazoa > Arthropoda > Insecta > Coleoptera > Curculionidae > Pissodes > Pissodes strobi. The sequence goes on along the minus strand of JAEQML010073347.1, from coordinate 8,142 downwards.
AAAAGGTCTTTGTAGGGAGTATTTTTTTATAATTATTTAAAAAAAATCATTTCCATTAGCCCTTATGGCCGAAAATAATTTTAAACGTAAATATATCGGTTTCAGCCGGGCAAAAATTTGATTAACAAGTGGTATTTTTGAAATATAACATTGATTTGACAAAAAAGGATGGCCTAAATGAGAAAATACTATTTTTTATAAAAGTTTCGCTTATGTCTTGACCAGGTAATAAAGCAAATCCCATATTTTTTGCTTGTAAAGTAACAATGCTATAACAATAAATAATGAGAGACCTCATGGGTTTACTCCGCGCGGCGTCATAAATTAATTCAGACGGCGAGATGCAACATTCATAGTCTATCTTTCTCTTCGCCTTCACTTTTGGCATGTTTTGTTTCTCTCTGCGCGCCAGCAGATGCAACACATATAATATTTTTTATTTGTATGATAAAACTTAAATGTATTTAAGAAATACGACGACACAAGAGCCTAACGGGTTTGTCAACGATAGCTGTAGGAAAAAGGAAATATACAAAGTGTTAGTGAGGATCCTCAGTTTTATGAAGAAATAACTAGTGATAGACTGATTTATAAAAAGTGAATGTTAATAGGAATTAGGAATGTTTATATATTGTAAATAGACAGAGAAATGTTTATTTGTACATTATAATTATTTTTATTTTTATCTCTTAATAAGAAATTTTTGTGGTTTTGTAGTTAGGTAGGTACATATTTATTTCATTCAACAGGTTAAAACAGATTTTTTTTACCATAAAGGTATACCCATAAATATTTATATATTTTTATTTATTAGAAATTTGTTTTATTTATTTTATGGTTTTAGTAGGGTTATTGGCAAAGACCTCCATAAAAAAAGGTCAACGCGTCAGAGGATAATACCTCAGGTTTTAAGTACCTAGGCAACGTGGAACTCTATTAATTTTTTTTGGGCTCGTTTTCATTTCTAACCTTGTTTTCCTTGAAATAATTACTGTTATAGGTACTTATTGTATCATAAAATTGGCTTGATTTGGGCGTGGCCCAAATCCAAACCTAAACTAACCCTAACCCAAAGCCAAAAATGTTTTGCCTGCGGCGCTAAGCTTCCAGCGCTTTTCCCACTTCCCAGTAGAGCCTGGGCCTCACATGTTTTCCCCACCACGAGCCGGCGCTGCAAAATATAATGAATATTTATTCAACCAATATTCCTATAAACTACAAGAGACATTATTATCTCGGAGCTTGAGAGTTTTAAACTAATTATCTATTTTTCTCGGGCTAAAATAATGTATAAACAACTATTTTTAAACCGTATCATTTTTAGTGTTGGCCAGTGTAATTAAAAAGATCATATACCTACATGCATAATGGAAACACTAGCCAAAATAAGGAATGTCAAATTGATTAGATGTTAAAATTGTGTCGCTGAGAATATTGTAAATATTAAATATTAGTATCAATGGGATATATTAAACGATATACCCCATTAACTGGCTAGCAAATTCTAACGAACGCAAAAGATAATTGAAATTTTAGTACGTCCTCCAGTCCTCGATATCACTTTATACACGCAGCCTCTCCTTGGGCTCGTTTTGTTCACTATGTTTAATGAAAAACTTTCCCCCCGTTCCCTTTCTGTCCCACCCGCATCCCGTAGCTCTCCAGGAAAGGCCCTTCATTCATCTTCTAGTGCTCAACGGATCACGTCGCGCATCGCGGGAACCCGCCGTTCCGTAATGGTTTCTAGCACCGGTGCTACGTTCCCAAATTAAGTGTTTAGGTGAGTTTCGGATTACCATTCCTAAATGTCATGTATGTAATTTTTCCTTTATTTTCTATATTTCCTTAAAATGGGAAAATCCAAGAAGCGGATCCGATTCCACAGTAGGGACAAAATCCATAAAAAATGACATATATAAAAGACTGGCATATTTAGAAAGGGAATTTAAAAGATCGAGAAGGGAATCTTTATCCAGAAGATCCCGCTCTACCTCTAGAGTTATTCTATCTAGCTCTGAATCGAGTAATAATTCTCGTGCTTTTCATACCTCCCGAAGTCGTTCCCCATCAAGAAATCGTAGCCCCTTCGCCATTGAGCGAACACCGAGAGGTTCGCCATTGCACGATAGTGCAGAGCGTGACTTGCATGTCATAGAGCCAGCCACTACAGCCAAGGCCACCGATGTAAATGACCCATCTGACCAGCCATCATGTCATAGCCCGTCTGTACTTTTATTAGACGACGATGACATCCAAATTCTTAGGGAAGTCCCTTTACTTCCGGTCAAAGGATCTAATACCTTAAACCAGGCAATATGCTCTCGTTGGGGACACTTTCTTACTCATGGTTTGGCGGAGGATGAGAAAAATCTATATATAATAAATATGATTTTCCCGAGAATTTCCCTTTACTTTACGCTCCGGACCTTAACCCAGAGGTATTGTCAGCGTTATCCCAAATTAACAGAAAACGGGACTCATATTACTCGGACCTGCAAGAAAGCCTGGGTCGGGGCTTAACTGCCATGGGCTCCCCCCTAAACGTCGCCCTTGGAAAAGGTCTTCCACCCGATATAAGGGACAACTTCTAGGACCTCTTTGAGAATCCAGCAAAATACTTGTGGACACTTTTTATAACATTACAACGATACCTTTTTCTTCAGAAAAAGGAAGGGGGAGATCCTTTACAGCAAACACCTGGCCTATCCCATCGTCGGAAAACCGGCAGAGGCCGTTTCGTCCAAGGAGGGAGACGAACCACAAAGCCTACAATCGCAACCCCTCCAAAGATTACCGTCGCCAAAACAAAAGAAGATAGAGGCAACTTTACACGCAGGTCGCTTAAAACATTTTTTTACCTGCCTGGAAACACATAACTTCTAATGAAGTCGCCTTATCCTGGGTTAATGGCATAAAACTAATTTTTTCTTCTCAACTATATCAAACAAACCCACCACCTATTCGCAAGTTTACTCCGAATGAAGTTATTAAGTTAATATCCTGCACGCAGAAATAACTAACCTAAAAACCCTGGGGGTCATTAAAAAATGTAATAACACAAAACCAGGGCAATTTTTATCACCATTTTTTTCTAGCAGATAAACCGAGCGGTAAAAATCGATTCATATTAAACCTAAAAAATCTTAATGTGTTCATTAAACCATCCCATTTTAAAATGGAAGACTATAGAACTGTTTCTAGAATTTTGCAAGAAAATGTGTTTATGTGCACAATTGACCTTAAAGATGAATAATGTTATCTTCTTCCTATCCATAATTTATACAGAAAATATTTGCGTTTCAATTTTAATAACAGTATCGTTTGGTCTATCTTCGGCACCTTTTATTTTTGCAAAATTAACAAAACCAATTATCACTTTTCTGAGAAACAAAGGAATTCTCTGTGTAGCATATTTAGATGATTTCATAAAATTTGGGTTAGCTGAGGAATGTTCCCAAATACGCAGACGGTGCGAAAGTTATTCATCGCTCTAGGTTTTGTCATAAATATCGATAAGAGCAACTTTAAGCAGCAAATGCAACAAAAACTCTTAGGTTTCATTTTCAACAGCTCCGATTTATCGATTAGCTTGCCAGCCGAGAAACGAAGTAAAATTCACAAACTGATCGACAGGTTTCTAAATAAGAAAGAGTGCTTTATTAGGGAATGAGCGAGTTTTTTAGGTTTATTAGTTTCAGCTTGCCCAACCGTAATATATGGTTGGCTTTATACGAAAATATTTGAAAGAGAGAAAATCCAACAGTTATTTCAGAGTCTATAGATATTTATATATAAACACAACATGAATTTCGATGCAAAAATAGTTTTGTCAAATCAAATTATTCAAGACCTAGTTTGGCGGAAATCTTCGATTTTTACAGATGCATCACTTACCGACTGGGGTGCTTGTACCCATGAAACTAGCACACACGGGCGGTGGGACCTTATAAACACAAAACGTCATATTAATTATCTAGAACTGAAGGCCATTCCTTACGGGTTAAAATGTTTCACGGGCAATTATAAAAATTGTAATATTTTAATCAGAACAGAACAGATAATACTACAGCCTTGGCATATAAAACCACATGCGGGTAGTTTCAGCACATAAATTTACATCAACTTTCAAAAGAAATCTGGACATTATGCGAATCAAAAAATATATTTTTAGTTGCATCATACATTAGCTCACAAAATAATTTGAAGGCTGACTTCGAATCTCGCATTTTACCAACAGAAACAGAATGGAGTTTAGCTGACTTCGCCTTCGAGAAAATAGTTAGAACCTTTGGATTACCTGAAATAAATTTATTTGCTTCTTATACAAATCATAAATGTACTGATTACGTATCATGGCTACCCGATCCCGGTTCGGTTGCTATTGATGCCTTTACAATTTCTTGGAAAAACAATTTTTTCTATATATTTTCTCCTTTTAATATGCTACTCAGAGTGATTCAAAAATTGTACATGATAGAGCCGAAGGAATTGTGGTAATTCCCTGGTGGCCAGCCCAACCTTGGTTTCCAATGTTTTTAAAATATAGAAAAGGGGAACACATAATATTTGAGCCTAATTCAAAATTACTTTCGTGTCCTTCTAGACAGAAACACCCATTGTCGAAGCTCCTTACCCTGGCTGCCGCCATATTATCAGCCAAGCATACAGGTTAAGGAACATTCCAAGAAATGCTGTTGACACAATTTTACAGTCGCTACCTAAAACCATTATAACACAATACAGTTCAACCTACAAGTTATGGTGGAAATTTGGCCAAACACATAATTATTCAGTCTTTATGTCAGGAATAACCGAAGTTATTGAGTTCCTACAAAATATTTTAGATACTAAAACATATAAGAATGGATCATTTAATTCATATAGGTCGGGGTTATCCCTAATCCTACCTGGCAATATTGGCGAGAATCATACCTTGAAACGGTAGTTGAAGGGCATATCGAATATAAGGCCACCAGCCCCACGGTATAACTTTACCTGGATACAGAACCAGTAATAAATTTTTTAGGCACTTTATATCCACTAGAATCTTTAAGTCTTCAGGTCTTAGCGTCCAAATTAGCAACTCTACTACTCCTAATTACAGGACACCGAATACAGGCTATTCACCTTATCAAATTAGAAAATATCATAGAATCATCCTCAGGCTTTCAAATCTTAATTACGGACAAAATTAAAACCTCTGGGCTCAATTCAATACAACCTTGTTTACATATTCCTTATTATAACGAGAATCCAGCGCTTTGCGCTGCGGCAACATTAAAATTGTATATTCATAAAACTGAAAAAGCACGAAAACTTGATCACAAAAACCTTTTCCTGATTACTCGACCACCCTTTTCAAATGCTTTTAAAGAAACAGTTAGCAGATGGGTTAAGCAAACATTATCGAGAGCAGATATCGATACAACGCTTTTTAAGACCCACTCTACCAGGCACGCTTCCACTTCAAAAGCCTTCTTACTGTTTGCCAAATGAAAGAACCTGGACGAAAAGAATGCGGGCAAAAAATGTCCTCGCATATTTAGATGCTGCCACATTTTTTTCCCAATAATCTTAATTTATTTTCTGTCTAGTTTCCTATAGTGAATTTACATATTTAAATATCCTACTTGAATACTTAATTTTGTTATTTTCCTTAACACTACTGTCTTCTATTATTTACTATATTATTTACACTGTGAAATACGGAATAAGTATACCATAATATTTATAATATTTATATTTTATTCGCCTTCAAGCTATTTAAAATACGCGACAATTGGCAACAGTGCGACGTTTACTTGATTTTTAGCGGGGAGGCAGTTTCGTGATTGGTCGCAGGATATATTAAATATACTTTGACCCTAGACCAACAACTATTTTTTTTTAAATATTTCAAAATTTCGGCAGCGACTTTCTTTAACCATTGGCGTGGAAATTGCAACTGTATGGTTATTTATATTATTTGGTTTGTAGGGTCTGGTGATATATAGGTTTTGTCGATTTTGGAAATTCTCTTTTTTCATTAAAAAGGGGGTGTCCTATATAGTAGTTTAAGCCAAAAAAGCCGGAAGATCCGCTACATTTGAAGCGAAATATGCCCTCAAAGTTCGAGTTTTGACACAAATTTTCAGCACCACTTCACAAAAGCACTAGAAATTCTATACACAAAACACAACTGAAAATCAATTGTCGGGTGAAAATATTAACTAGGATACATTTGCGTCGAACGAGAGACCTCCGTTTTGTTCCGGTCCTAATTTACAGCGACTCATAGCCCCATTAAATTTTACTTGTAAATATCCATCCTCCTTTTTACTGTCAATTGTCACAATAGCCAAAACAAAGATTTTTAAGAAGGCACACTGTTGCCAGACATTTACTGTAGTTTCGTTAGCAAAATTCATTAGAAAAATGGTGCGCTATAAGCGCAGCTTATTCACTACCAGCTAGTCATCTTGCGGCGGCATCCTTTGATTTGGGAAAGTCAATAACCAAGTTTTGCAAATTTTAGAAGAGTCAGATGTCGTGACTGTTACATGTAAATAATAAGTGTTCAATTATTTTAACACTTTATGCATGGCCCTCCGCTCGCTTCGATCGCTACGGGGGCTCAACAAACAGGAACTAACCAAGTGCTAACCAAAACTAACCCAAATAAAAAAAAATTAAATAAAAATTTTGGGTTAGTTTTGATTAGCACCTGGTTAGTTTCTTTTTGTTGAGCCCCCATATAGAGAGCGAAGCGAGCGGAGGGCCATGCATGAAGTGTTTAAATAACTGAAGACTTATTTGTTGATTCTATGTAACAGTCACGACATCCGACTAAATGCTATCGTACACGTCACATATGAAGAAGCGTTCGGCATAACCGAATGGACATCTTGCTTGTTACATCCGAATATGCGTCCTGGGAGTGAGTTCCACAGTGATGCAGTGCGCCAGACACAGGAGTTCTTGTAAAGCGATGTTCTAAGTGTTTCCAGTTGTACGACGAATCGGTGCGCTCTTGCCGTCTATCATGACTGTCTGACAGGCGTTGTCAGGGGCGGGATAAGGCGGGCCAAATCCTGGGAACATCTGCCGTAAAAGTATCTGTAAAACAGGGATTTCTCGGTCACATATTTGCGGTGTTTCAGACTATCCAGATTCCGGGTCAACTCCGAGTCACCGACGAGACGCACAACTCTCTTCTGAACGGAATCCAGTAGCTTTAGGGGGTGCTCTGGCGTGGCACCCCATATGTTTCAAATTCAAATTTATTTGTTTTCAAAACATGCAAAAGTTCTTACACACGTCATATAATACATAATACTAATAATATTAAATACAATATAGAATCATATCCACAATTAAAAAAAAAATCACTATGAACTAGATTACACACAAGATTCAGTCTAGGATAGTTTGGGTTAGGCCGAGCTTATGAATGGTTAGAATCATATCTTAATAAGAGACAGCAGAAAGTTTTAATCAGAAATAATGGAAAAGAGTATTACTCTGACACTTTAACAAGTAAAGTCGGAATAGCACAGGGCAGTATACTGGGCCCCTTTCTATTTATTATTTTTGTAAATGATCTAAGCAATATAATTGAAGTTGACCAAAAAATTCTTAAATATGCCGATGACACTAACTTACTTATGGGGAGTAAAAACATTGATGAACTAATTAAAAATAGTAAAGAATTTCTTGATAAAGTATCAGCATGAATTAATTTTAAACACAAATAAAACAAACTTACTTTTGTTTAGGACTAAACTATCTAAAGTACAAAAACCGAATGGCAATGACCCTATTTTTTCAGAAAACACTAAATTTTTACGAGTACACATTAATGAATATTTGGACTGGTCTTTTCAGATCAAATATTTAGTAAAAAAATTAAACCCCATTTGCTTCACTATTCGTCTAACAAAAAATATATGAGTGAGAAAACCTTAAGAATAATTTACTTTGCTAATTTTGAGGCGTCAGCGAAATATGGAATTATATTCTCGGGAAGGGACAGCCAAATTCAGAACCTTTTTGTCATTCAAACGAGAATAATAAGAATTATAAAGAATATGAGCTATAATGAATCATGCCGATCTGTGTTTAGAAACATGCGAATATTGACTATATACGCCTTATATATATATA
>JAEQML010073346.1:0-15015 GCA_016904865.1 Pissodes strobi | reverse complement strand
TGAAATATGGCATGGAATGTAGCGATACTGTCACAGCATCCGCGAGTAGAATAATTAACCTCAAACCTTCTTCTTTTTCTGATTGGACGTTAGGTTTTGCTTCAAGTCGGACGATTTGCCAGCGCATTTTCGTACCGCCCAAGATTAATTTAATTTAAGTAATTTTTTGAACACAGAGATCAGTATTGCCACAAGCACTTTTTTTTTCGAGGTAGATTAACGTAAACGAGCGGGGTGGAACTGGGTCAGTGAGGGGTAGATTAAATAAAAGCTAATATATTCACTATTTTTCATTTAAGAGTCGCTTTTTGGGTTAGCATAAGCATAAATCCAAACTTTCCCAAGGAACTCACAAATCACTACAGGGTTTGACGTAGAACTAAATAAATTCATAGTTTTATAGAAGCCGTTGCTCGGACCACATCACATGGCTTCCGAGTTGCGCGCGCATCAAATTGTTGACAAACACCATATCTTTATGGTCCAGCGAATTGCTTTCAACTAGTCTAGGAGCTCAGTGGTTAGATGCTGTACTTTTGATACAGGCGGTCCGGGTTCGATTACCGTCGATGTTTTTATATTTTTTCGATTGTTTCTTTTTAGTTTTGCTTGGTTGCGCTTCGGAATGAGCGGAGGACATTGCATGAAGTTAAAATAAAAAAAATAGAAATGTAACATTAACAATGCATGTGTTTGTCAATAATGTGATGTGCGCGCAACTCTGAAGTCCTGTGATGAGGTCCGGGTAACGTCTTGTCAGTTTTAGCACACAACAACAATTAACAAAAAAGCGGCAATTTTCTAGTTGTTGTCAGGCCGATTTTGTCGTTTTACGGTTTTTTCCTCAGAAACACACAAATTGAGTGCTTTTACGTAATTTTCAGACGTTTTTTATTGGCGTAAACGTAATAGTAATCAACTGTCTCGCGGGATAGTGGAGCGAATAGGGGTGCTGGGGTAGAAAAAGTGTATAAAAATAGAAAATACTCGGCTTGCAAAAACAAATTTTGTTAAAAATATGTGTTATTTTTATAAATATTTCAGTGGCCTGACAAGGGTGAAGAAAAAGGGATCCACTTTCCCGGTGAAGTTGATTAATTGTGTATGATTCTACTAATATTTCACCTCGCGATCGCGAATGGTCCTCCGCTCGCTCCGAGGGCGCAACCAAACAAAACTAACCCAAGGCATGCCGAAAATAATAAACAATAATAATTTATTTTCGGGTGTGTATTGCCTATATGTCTAGTGTTTTTGTGAAGTAGCGCTGAAAATGTGTGTGAAAAGTCGATCTTTGGGGTTTTTTTTCGGCTCAAATAGGATGGATCCTTCGATTTTTTAAAGTTAAATTTGTTTTTTTCATTTTGAGCATGCCATTGGTTAGTTTTGTTTCGTTGCGCCGCCGAAATGAGCGGAGGGCCATGTGCGAAGTGAAATATTAGTAGAAGGATAAAAATTAATCAACGGCAACTGGACAGCGGAGCCCCTTTTCCCTAACCTTGTTACGCCACTGGCATATGTATAAAAATACCACATATTTTTAACAAAATTCGTCTTGCAAACCAGATATTGTCTATTTTTATACCTACCTTTTTTTTATCCAACCCAGCGCCGCTATTCGCTCCACTGTCCCGCAAAACCGTTGATTACTATTAAGTTTCCACCAATAAAAAACGCCAAAAAATGACGTAAAAACACTCAATTTGCATGGTTCCGAGGAATAAACGACAAAATCGGCCTGACACGTTAACTAAAAAATGGCAAAAAAAAACAAGTTCAGAACTGTATAGGTACACCGAAATGGATTTTGATTGCAAATTTTCGAAATCCATTCGGTGCACCTAGACTCTTGTTAAATTCAGTACATTAACGATTTACGCTATTCGCAAGGAAATCACGATCACGATAATCAAGAATCCATGGGTGACCAATCAATGTTATAACAAGTCAGTATCGATCGCTAATATCGTTTAATTAACCGACGCCCGTTTTCTAGCGACATCTTTCAGTAGAATGCCTTATTAGGTTATTATAACAACCGCCAAAACTATAAAGTGTCAGCTAACGTCTTTAAAGACAATATCTAAACTATTCTTTCACTTTTTTAAAGTATTGAATGGATTTTTTTTGTATAATTAACTATTTCACTGATGTTTTGGGAGCGGGGTAGAAATGCTCGAGGGGAGCGAGAGAGCGAAATTGTATTAAAAAGGGGTAGATCTGCCCCGAACGGGGTAGCAGTGGCAACACTGACAGAGATACTACTTTTATTTCAAGGGCCGTGAACGTGATCGTATGCAAAAATTAGAGAGACGGCCAGTTAATAAAAAACATAAGCAATATACGCAAATACTTTTTCCGACCTGGGCAACAGAGGATTTAATGATGGGCTAGTTGCCCGTGCCCCATGGGTAAATGGGAAGTGGCTTTTAGGCGAGTGGCAGCGTTACCACCTTTGGTAGATTTCTATTTTTTTGGTAGATTTTCACTCTTTTTTGGATAATTTTTGTAGGTAGATTTTCCTTACTAGATTTTGGTAGATTTTAACATAAAAAATTTAAATCCATAAATTGTGGAAAAAGTATCGTTAACAATACTACTAAAACGGAATTTTATCCACAATACCGAAACAGAATATTTGCACTCGACGCGCGTTTCGCTAACCATATGTTAGCATCATCAGGAGATTCTGTTTTAGTGCATGTTGCCGAAGGTTCCAAACCTCAACGTAATCGTTAACAATAATTATTGTTAATGGCATTTTTGTTAATTAACAATAATTGTAAAAATAACTAAAATCGAAATATAAATAAACATGTAAAAGTAGAAAACAAGCCCCATTTACTTTTATTTCAATGCTGGCAGGCGTGTAAGTATGATGGTACGTATTTTTATTGCTTTCATTACTCCGTTCGGCTACTTTCTTTTCGGTGGTTCCCCTAAACTTTTGCAGGATTCGCCTCTGTATTTCCCCGACAATCGACAATTTAAGTATTTCATTTATTTTACTACGTATACTACGGTTCAATATTATGAATTTATAAATAACAGTCGCTGCGATAAATATTAGTTATTATTTAGAGAGACCTTGTTAAACCTGAGAAACCCCACTCGCAAATCATCGCGCGCTCTCGTATCACGTTGATGCAATTCACCGGCTGTGACAAATCTGTCCAGGTTGTTGCGAGCATATATCAATGATTCGTAGATAAAGTGAGAGGGAAAGCTAAGTGTCCGGAGGTCCCGAAAGTAAGGCCGAGCATTATCACGGTAACCAACCCGAGCCAAGACCCGAACTGCCCTCCTCTGCAACGCAAAGACTCTCACAGCGTGGGCAGAATGTCCCTAGACAAGCAGCGCATACACACAGGGTGAGTGCACCAGCGCATGGTAAGCCACAAGACAGACCTGCATCCCAACCCCAACCGTTCTTGTTAGGTTTCACAGAACGAATATTCCAAAGGAGATTTTTTTTATATAGTATAGTTATGCGATTTTCGAAAGTTAACTTAGGGTCGAAGGTGACCACAAGAAATTTCACCTGATTTGTGAAATCAATACTGCCAAGTGGTTTCAGAGCAAAAACTGCATTCTCTATTTTATTCTGGTTGAGATTGAGATGGTTGGAAGTAATGCCCCCAGTACACTCATTCATTCATAAGAGATTCGTAGGTCACAGAACTTGTAATGAAGTTGGTGTCATCCGCATACAGGGCACAGGGTAACCCTAGCATGCGGCAGGGCCGAGGCCACATCATTGACACATACAAAAAATAGTAACGGTCCCAGAATGGACCCCTGGGATACACCATGCGTCACAACCCGCTCCAATGACGACTTCCCATTTAAGAATGTTATTTGCCGCCTACCGAAAAGATAACTCCGAATCAACTGGCAGCTCGCCGGTAGAACACCATAATATTCTAGCTTAGCAACTAATATGTCATGAGACACACAGTCGAAGGCCTTATAGAGATCACAGAATGTAGCACCTACATATTCCCCATTCTCAAGGCTCCCGACTATGCCCTCACAGAACCTGTGCAAGGTCAGAGTCGTTGATTTAATCTTTCTAAAGCCAAGCTGTTTTTCAGCGAGCAAGCCACTTGACTCAAAGTACTCGGACAGATGGACACTAAGCAGAAACTCAAAGATAGACCAGGTATTATGGATATTGGTATATAGTTATCAGGTATACTTTGATTGCCACTCTTATAGAGAGATCAGGATTGTGTTCTTACTATGTTTTCTCTTTAGCCCATCGATCGCAGCCCTGAGTTCGTTGTAAGTGCACTGGCGGAACGAGAACTAAAGCTGAGGAATCCTGTGGACCTGTTGTAGGTACGCATGGAAAAGGAGATTTGATTGAGGGAGGCATGAAATAGGTCGCTCAGCTATCTCCACAAAGTAGTCGTTAAAGGCATCCGGGCTCAGATCCGTCCCCACACCTCTTCTCTGGTCATCCTATGATTTCCCAAGCCGCTCTACTGATATTGTCTGAGTTCCTTATACGGCGTGTGTTTGCTTGCCTTTTAGCACTCGATATTGCATCCCTATAGTTCGCCCTACGACACTCCAGTTCATATCAGCCGCATATCAGCTAACGTACGAAGCTCATTTCTCACCTCTCCTATTTGAGGAGTGAACCAGCTTACTCTGTTCACTTCACCAGGTTTGGTTTTCCTGTGGTATTCAGGGAAGGAACTATTGAAGAAGGTAACAAACTTACTGAAAAAGCGGTGGCATTTTTCCTCAACGAAGATGTCACAGCCGAGAAACTGCCACTGTTCATTTTCCAAGTGGTTATACATTTCAAAAGTTCCTTTATCGGTTATAGGTTGATACAGAATATGTAACGATTGAGGGTTGAGAAGAGACATCACTTGTAGACTTATATCAAGCACAAAATAATCTGATAGGGTAGGATTAAATTACATTTATGTTAATGTTTGTACAGTCACTATCATTAAAATAAATACAAATATTATCCAGACAAGACAATGGCTTAGCCTAGTATTAATAAAGGAAGTAAATGGTTCAAAATGCCAACAGTTACCCGACCCAATGTCAGGACACGCGCTGAAAATATTTTATGTTAAATTACCGATAGATTGTTGGAAGTTTCTTTTCTGTATTGAGCACTGCGGTTGTAACGAACGCCGATTTCCCCTAATCCTTTACTTACTGTATTTTTCGGCCTTTTCGTCAATCTCTGTTCATTAGCTGTAACCGGGTTCGCAGTCCCAGTGTGTTAGTAGAGAGCTATAGACGGACTCAATTCTCCCCCCACCACTTTTTTGCCCCCGCACCCCCCCTCCGGTGCCACTGGGATAGACCCCGCCCACTTGGCCTCGGGTGTATTCAACCTTGAATGACATTGAGCTGATTTGACCTTGAATGCCCTTGACATTTGATCTTGAATGCCCTTGACTTTCTTATTGAAGGTCGCGCATATGGTCTTGGGATTGCTCCAAGCGTGTACGACTTTGAACGTCCTTGGGACTGCTTTGTGTTGTATTCAACCGTGAATGACTTGGCTAATTTGACCTTTAATGTCCTTGAGTGTGTTGTTGAAGTTCGCGCGTATGACCTTGGGATTACACCAAGTGAACGCTCTTAGGACTGTTTGCAGAGGGTTATTGTTCACGATGTTTGAAAGTCAGTTAAGGAAATGCAACTTGACTTTGTATCCCTTGAGATAATTTATAACGACATCAACCTCGAGTGTCCTTGCTGATATTTGAAGATCACACAATTGACCTCGAATGACTTTGAGCTTGCCTTGGAACTTTTAGTGTGACGTCACATCACCTTCAGAAATATATTGTGGCGGTGGTGGGGGTGGTGGATATAAAAGGTTTAATAATACAGAGAACAGTTGTTGTCTTGTTGTCTAGTAAGCAAGGTATATTTTGATTTAAGCATCTTATTACATACCATAATGTTTTACCAGTGTGAAAAGTGCGGCAAAGCATTTACGCGTACTTACAACATGCGTCGCCATCAAATGGAGTCATGTCCAATGAAAAACGTAGAAAAGGGACCAGCTGGCAAACGTGCAACAGTAGATTCGGGCACCTCGACATTGAGTATGCACACTTGCACATCATGTAATGTAAACATTCCAACAAATCAGCTTGTTCGACACGAAAGAACACTCCAACACAGAAATAATTCAGTTATTCCATTTTCCCCCAATGTCCAGCTAATTCAGAGTGCATTCAAATGCAGAATAGCTAGTTACCGAGTATACCCAAACAATGACCATATTAACTACACATTGTTTTTCAATGATGTTAAAAACAATGTGATGGATTTGTTGGGTAACATGCTAACAAGTCACGGTGTCATTAAAGTCAATATGGAAGTATTTGGTTTATATCTACTGCCATCATCTGAAGTGTACAGTGAAAAATCATTCAATACGCCAAACCAAATAATAGATGTGTCTTCAGATTTGGAGTCTATGTTCGAATGGTTTATTGGGAAAATGATGTTGCAGACAACAGAATTCCAGGAAAAAGATTCAGGTAGGTTGACGAATGGAAACATGTAATTTTTGCCATCGTGAAACATATACATATACATGCAACCATTATTTTTAATTACATCACATAATAATGTATTCGTTTAATTTCAGGTTGGGCATTACAGAAAATCACTTATTTGGAAGTTAATGTGAATAAATTCAGTCCTATTGGGGGCTCGTCATATATTAAGCTACCATATTTCATAGAGAAAAAGATGGCCGTTATCAATGTGAAGAACCAAGATCAGTGTTGTTTTATGTGGGCTGTAACATCTGCACTGTGTCCTGTTAGAGCATTCCCCGATCAAATCTCATCATACCCACATTTTTCCACATTATTCAACACAGCAGGTATGAATTTTCCTGTAAAGTTATGTGATATTAAACATTTTGAAGAATCGAATAATATATCTATTAATGTCTACGGTCTCGAAAGCAAATTTGAAAAGAATAAACTGATTTGGGAAGTTGTTGGTCCATTACGGTATGCCACCAAGAAATTGAATATACATATTAATTTACTGATGGTAACCAAAGATTGTGATAATAATGATGGTGATCATAGATGTGAATCAGCATGTGTACAGACACATTATTGTTGGATCAAAAATTTGTCTCGACTAGTTTCCAATCAGATAAATTCTCATGAACACAAAATTTATTTTTGTGATGGATGTTTATTGTATTTTCACACAGCAAGATCTTTGGCTATGCATCAGAGTCACGATTGTAATCATGTATATACAACAATACCAACAGTGAACCATAAACTTGACAAATTTGGTAAACACGTTCCGGAAAATATTTTAAAATTTGAACATTTTGAAAAACAATTGAGGGTGCCATTTGTTGTTTATGCAGATTTTGAATCAATTCTGAAACCGGTTGCTAATACAGAACCAGATCCAAGAAAATCTTATACATTAAAAAGTGTCAAACATGAACCTCACTCCTTCGCATATTTAATTAAATGCTCTTTTGACGATTCTCTTTCCAAGTTTGAGCTATATCGAGGTCATGACGCTGCAAAAGAGTTTGTGTCTCGCCTAGAAATTGATTTAAGGGGGTTATATAACACCTATTTAAAGGATTTTAAACCAATGATTCCCTTGAATAATGAGGAGAAGATTCAATTTAGAAATAGTAAAGTTTGTAACATTTGTGAACAACCGTTTGAAGACGGTGATGAGAAAAAAGTTCGCGACCATTGTCACCTTACCGGGAAATTTAGGGGTGCAGCCCATGGAATATGTAACGTTAATTACAAGTTGCCCAATTTTGTTCCAATAGTATTTCATAATTTGAGCGGGTATGATTGTCATATGTTTATAAAAGAGTTATGTAGGTATGGGGACAAAATTGATGTTATAGCCCAAAGCAAAGAAAAGTATGTTGCATTCACAAAGAGCATCTATATGCATGATTATGTTGACAAAAATGGGGCTTTGAAAAAGAAGTATTTAAAGTTACGATTTATAGATAGTTTTAAATTTTTATCATCGTCTTTGGCAAATTTAGGAAGTGGTTTATCCAATGATCATTTTAGGGAAACAAAAAAACATTTCTCCGATAATGAAAAATTTGATCTGATGCGTCAAAAGGGTGTATTTCCATACAGTTTCATCACCGATTTAAAAAAGATGGCTAATCCAATTCTTCCAACAAAAAATGAATTTTATGATGAACTAAATGGGGAACACATTTCTGATGCAGATTATGAGAGAGCTACACGAGTTTGGCGCGTATTTAATTGTAAGAATCTTGGTGAATATTCAGATTTGTATTTAAAATCTGACATCCTCCTTTTATGCGATGTATTTGAAAATTTTCGTGATCAATCATTGGCAACATATAAATTAGATCCAATTCAATACTACACTTTACCAAGTTTGTCGTTTGATTGTATGTTGCGCATGACCAAGGTGGAGCTAGAGTTGTTGACAGATATTGATATGATTCACTTTTTTAAAAATGGCATTCGCGGCGGAATAAGTCAGTGTACTGAGAGGAAGCATATCGCCAATAATAAATTTATTCCAAATTATGATCCATCAGAACCATCATCTTTTATAATGTATTTGGATGCCACGAATTTGTATGGCCATAGTATGTCACAATCATTACCATTTCGTGGGTTTAGATGGTTGTCTGAGCAAGAAAAATTAGATCTCAATATATTGGATATCGCAGATGATAATAAACACGGTTATGTTCTAGAAGTTGACATACATTATCCTCAAGACCTGCATGATAAACATTCAGATCTTCCATTTTTAGTTGAAAGTTTTTTACCGCCAACCGGAGAATCTAAATTAAAAAAATTAATTCCTAATTTAAATGAAAAAAGAAAATATGTAGTTCATTATCGAACGTTGAAACAAGCTATTCGAAATGGTTTGATAGTGACACAAACACATAGAGTATTGATATTTGAACAATCACCGTGGTTGAAAAAATATATCGACTTTAATACCGAACTAAGAAATAAGTCAAAAACAAAATTTAATAAAGGCCTTTTTAAGACGTATAATAATTCGGTTTTTGGGAAGACCATGGAGAATGTTGAAAATCGTAAAGACATAAAATTGGTGACCCATTGGGAGAATATTAGAAAGAAATTGGGCGCGAAGGCGTTAATAGCTCGCCCCAATTTTAAAACGTCCTCTATTTTTACCGAAGATCTGGTCGCGATTCACATGGGTAGACTAAAAATACTTTATGATAAGCCGTTATATATTGGGTTTTCAATATTGGACATATCAAAAACCGTCATTTATGATTTCTTTTATAACTTTATTAAAGCCAAATTCGGTGAAAATGCTTCCTTATTGTACACTGATACAGATTCTCTAATATTGAAAGTATATACGGAAAACTTTTACCAGTTTATTGTTGAACACCCCGATAAATTCGATACATCAAATTATAGCATTGACAACATTTATAATATTAGGAAAAGTGAATCAGTAGTAGGTAGAATGAAAGACGAGTTTCAGGGTGACCCCATAAAGTGTTTCTATGGCACCGGTGCTAAAGCCTATTACGTCAGTTCAATAAGCAATGAAATTAAAAAAGCGAAGGGTGTAAAAAAGGCTGTAATCGATAAGCAACTTAATATTGAGGATTATAGAAAAGTTGTAGAGCGCGGGGGATTAATATTTCGAAAAATGAAAACTTTCAAGAGCGAATTGCATGACGTTTATACTGAAATTGTAAATAAAGTCGCACTTTCTCACGCAGATGATAAGCGTTATGTGATTCCAACAACAACTAAAACTCTGCCTTGGGGTCATAGCGACATAGAATTTTATAAATCAGACCCAGATGAAAATTTAAAACTGTTTATACACATTGCTGAAAATTTACTTAGAGACGATAGCACTGACTATATCTAAGATGTGAATGTATAATGTATTTTAACACATGTTTTTGTAAATTATCTATGTGATAAAACTTTGTTTTAATAAAATATTGTTTCAAAATTGTATGTGACTTTAATTGATATTAAACTATTTTCCACACCGCCGAATGGGGTTGGGTTATTTGTGCATTTTTATCCTAGTTTGGTAAAAAGTTGTTTAAAATAGGAAATGCAAGATTAAGAAATGAATTACAGTCAGGTAAAGTTATATTATTAAAAAAAGAATGTAAAGAGCTTCCGGTCGGGCTTATTCTTTAATAAGTATCACTAAAGAATAAACCCTTAACGGGGCTGCCAGGCGTGAACTGAGCTCTTTGTCGCACCCCATTCGTTTTTTAAGGGAAACGAAATTTCAAACGAAAAACCCGGGTAATAACAGAATTTAGATCTAGAGACTCAAATCCTCTTTTTCCGCTCTCGATCTCGAGTGGTTGCACAATATGCAAACCCCCGTGTGGACGAAAACGTATAGTTTTCCACGACAGTTTGCACACTTAAGGTCCGACTGTACAAATCCCATTGGCACTTTGTCATGCCTCTGATGACGCGATGCTTTTGGCTTTGGACGCGCCATCCCACTGTAGCACTCCTCACATAATAAAGCACCACCAGGCAGGCTGACGTAGCTTATAGTGCGGCAATATGTTGGTGCGGCAATGTTTCCACAGAAACGAAGTACAGCTTGACGCCCGTCAAGCTGAAACGAATCCATTTCTAGGAATTCGTCGACAACAATACCTTCATCAGCCATGTTAATACTTATGGAGCTTTTCAAAGTATGGGTTTAACTCTCAAATGCGGTGCTATTTATTTCATTTCTATAAATGAGGAGTACTCATAGCGCATGTCCTTCACATGAACCCATAAAAATCTCAAAATGTGGCAACAGTGGTTTTAAAATGTGTTGAGTTAATGTATATGATTGTAGACAATTTTAAAGTGTGGCAACAGAGGATTTTATTATTTTCAATTTTCTTTATGCTATTTGACGGAAATAAATTTATTCCTCAGATTTTAAATTCCACGATTCATAGAACAGCAACAGTGTTAAGGTGTCCAAATCAGCTTCAATCTCCCGCATCTTACTTCGCCAAGCACTATATTCCATATGCCCACCCTGCCGTAACCTACAATAAACGGTGCCTTGATGTAACACATTGACAATTGCAGCGCATGTTTCGCCGAGATCGGGGTAGTTAACAGCGTGTTGTCGATACATCTGAATGCATCGCAAAAGATTGTTCAGAATGCTGCAAACGTTGCACATGTTAATGCCTTGTTGAGAAATATTGCAAGATCTAGGAGGAGGTCGCATTATATAGCAATATGAATGCAGAGAGGGGTTTGGGGTGCAGGACGCGCATGACTTGTAGTATTAAATAAGGAAAGGGCATATCATCAGATTTTTACAAGAACACATTACATATAGTTCACAATGTGGTGACATTGAAATACCCTTGTGACGTATTTTATATTGCGTATGGGTAACTAAAATAATCTCGAAAACGTTATGCTAACACGGCAATGTCAACTTGAATTGTTCTAGAAAATATCTTGTGATAGAATGGAAGACGTGAAGCAGCAAAGTCACCTTGATATGGCCTAGTAAATATGTTGTAGTAGAATGGATGGGGGTGAAGCGGTAGCAAAGACACCTCGAAACTTTCGAGTGCGTGTGTTGCGACAAAGCAATTAAAGTTTTTAGTGGTGGTGGTAGTAGGATGGGAAGGGATGAAGGGAATAAAAAGGCTTGTTTCTTAAACGTTGAGATAGTTCTTCGTTTGCACTTTGAGCGTTCTAGTGTTTTTATACGCCAAATTTAAAATGTCTTACTATATGGGTGAAGAAACGCAGGAAGCCGTAGTTGCTGATCTCCACAATGACGATGGAATGGAGAAAATTATGATGGAGTTGGATTGCTATGATGTCGAACGAGTAGCCTCATCATCTGCACAAGCCGAACAACCAGCTTCTTCTGCGGCGAAATGTGTGGTGCTGCAAAATGTTAAATTAGCGCCTGCAAGAATCACGAAGCGGCCACGTCGGAGTTCAACGCTACAGAATCTGCTGACCGACAACGGTGAGGTGGGAGTACCCAAAAGGAAGCATAGAAGAAACACGCCAACCGCAACAACCGCTCCGACGCTGGAAAGCATCGCAACCACCACAACTGCGACGACGCCGGCATTACTTCAAGCATATAATGATGATGTGCCCCAAGCCAAGTCACCGCCACCACCGACATGGTTGAATGATTTCAAAGGGGAACGGAGAAACGTGATGCTGGAAACATATAGGTTGAAGCGGACAGTTCTGAAGGAGTTGGGTGAGCACGAAAAAATAATAGCAGACACAGAAGTACAGATAGCTTTGCTGCAAAATGATCTGGCGGTGCGAAGGATGATGGCCGAGGAGTGCAGAATCCAGTTGGGCCATTTTTCCAATATTTAGATATAGGGGTAGTTTTAGTTATTTAGTTTATTGTGTATATATTTAATTGTAAAAAAATAAATAAGTGTAAGAAAATGTTTAATATACAAGTCGTGAGAAAAATATAAATTGAAACGAAAATGTAAGAATATAAGTATGAAAAAAATAGATTATTTCTAATAACACAAGATTTGTTTTAATATGTGATATACATAATTTTAAAAATAGTATTCAATACTCGCCACCCCAACTCAGTTGCGCTAAAATAATTTAAAAAATACTATTTTCTATAAAAGAGCGTATAGCGCTTTAAATTTTAATACATTTCATTTTATCTTAACTTCACTATTAATTTGCTGGCTTAATGTAAACAGGGTGTTTTAGCTGATTTCCACACCACCCATGAGGTACAGCTGTTGGCGCGTTTTTTTTATAGTGGTATCCCCATTAGGCCTATATCCACTCTGCTATTCCGACGCTACCTACTCATACAGATTTTCATAATTATCCATTAGGTCCTCCAAGTCAGCGTGCAACCCCACATATCGGTTAACCTCAGCAGGCGGAAGTTGATTTCCAACTTCTTCCGACTGATTTGGGGGCATAGGTATTGCCGGTTCATCGGCTTCGCGCCTTGCCGCAGGCTCTACGCCTTCGCGCCTTGCCGCAGGCTCTACGGCTTCACGCCTCTCTTGCCGTCTTGCAGTCGGCCCCCTCACAACCCCGCGTCGAGCAATAGGCATACCACGTCTTGCGACCTGAGCGCGCCCCCTTCCATGCATAACAAGGAACACATTCACTTGAGGCTCGTCGGGCGCTCCAACCCGCTCATCATTCAACCGTATGACGGTTGTCTCGGGCCCCCAAACGCAGGTTCTACACAACCCATTCCAATTTATTGTTTGTGTTCTATTTTCACACCCAACACAGACAACTCTACCATTGATGCTATAAGGTGTAGCAACACCCGTCGGTTTATTTGGTGCAGTCATATCTGCTAAGGTTGCAATAATAATGAAACTCTCGGGGAGCTGCTCGCTTATATAGGCAAATTGGAGGAGTGGGGGGCGGTGCAGGCATGCGCATTGGTTTTTTTGTAGGTTATTTTGGGGTGGGGTGGTTCGAGCTGGGTCGGGGGTGGTTCGGCGGGGTCAGAACACACATTTTTTATCCAACACTTTTTGGTCTATCCCCTACCGTTTTTGTCCTACGATTTTTAATTACTTTGGAAAAAAATGTAAAGTCCGAAGTTTATTTTTTGGCAAAAAATAATTTTACGTAAAAACTTATTTGAAGAAAAATGTGTAGAAATGAAAGACACGCATTTTTCTTCCAACACTTTTTGGCCTATCTCCTACCGTTTTTGTCCTACGATTTTTAATTACTTTGGAAAAAAATTTGGAAAAAATTTTAAAGTCCGAAAAAATTTTTTTTTGTTAAAAAATAATTTTACGTAAAAACTCATTTGAAGAAAAGTGCGTAGAAATGAAAGACACGCATTTTTCTTCCAACACTTTTTGGTCTACCTCCTACCGTTTTTGTCCTACGATTTTTTTAATTACTTTGGAAAAAAATTTGGAAAAAATTTTAAAGTCCGAAAATTTTTTTTTACCAAAAAATAATTTTACATAAAAACTTATTTGAAGAAAAATGCGTAGAAATGAAAGACATGCATTTTTCTTCCAACACTTTTTGGTCTACCTCCTACCGTTTTTATCCTACGATTTTTTAATTACTTTGGAAACAAAGATTTAAAGTCCGAAAAATTTTTTTTGCCAAAAAATAATTTTACGTAAAAACTTATTCAATGAGTATATTCTTTGCAAAAAAGTGTAGAACATTGTCTTTATAATTTTTCCTCTAAGTTGATTAGTTTAGGTAATATATGAATTTGTTTATAGGAAATAAACAAATGCATGTGGTTAGAAAAGTTGGGAAGACAGCAGATAATGTTTCAAGCAAAAACCCCCCGAAATTGTTATTAGAACATGATTTAAAGAACTGCGCATAAGAAATGTTAGAGATAAAAAAGCAGAAATTTTTTTGCGCATTTTTTTATAACAAGGAGAAGAGATATTTATGCGCAAATACTTGCAAAATGTTTTAAAGCCCCGGAGTGAGGCGTGGGGAAGGGCGAGAGGGGCGGGGATAAGGTGGGGCGCACTCGGGTCTTACATTGTTTTTTTTTTTTTTTTAAGTCCCGATCTTTAGATGTAAAAATAATCGTATTTACGATTAAAACGTAATTAAAACAGTCGAATCTCGAAAACGGTAGGAGATAGACCAAAAAGTGTTGGAAGAAAAATGCGTGTCTTTCATTTCTACGCATTTTTCTTCAAATAAGTTTTTACGTAAAATTTTTTTTGGCAAAAAAAAATTTTCGGACTTTAAAATTTTTTCCAAATTTTTTCCAAAGTAATTAAAAATCGTAGGATAAAAACGGTAGGAGGTAGACCAAAAAGTGTTGGAAGAAAAATGCGTGTCTTTCATTTCTACGCATTTTTCTTCAAATAAGTTTTTATGTAAAATTATTTTTTGGTAAAAAAAAATTTTCGGACTTTAAAATTTTTTCCAAATTTTTTTCCAAAGTAATTAAAAAAATCGTAGGACAAAAACGGTAGGAGGTAGACCAAAA
>JAEQML010073345.1:0-15015 GCA_016904865.1 Pissodes strobi | reverse complement strand
GCACTGTAATATGTACTATTTCTTTTTAAAAGATCCTTGGTTTCATAACATTCTTATCGACATATACAGAACGTAATATGTAAGAACAATAGTAAAAAAAGCTTAATGAAGTCGCTTATATGAAATATTTGTTTATGTCATTCGACGGAATCATTTAGAATCAGACCTGTATAGATACAAAATTGAAACATAATCTAAGTGTCCTTAAACTGATTTTAAAAAGAGCAGGCTTGTTGTTGTCAAACAACAGATATTTCAATATTTTAGAATAACATATGATTCATTCGATACTATTCCTTTAAAAATGAAATAAAAACCCTATGTATGTATGACAAATTAAAAACATTTGTCTTTAAAATTTTCTTTACTTCATATATAACTTCCATACTATCCGAAAGAATTTTTTTTTTCCATAATCTGCAACTACAGAAACGGATACAAAATTAGCATCATCTCTGGAAATTTGCCAGATTCTCATGTTATTTATTATCATTTCGTACGGGCTGTATATATCTGCTTCTTTCCCTTTTGCTTAAAATCTGCAATTATCTATAGACATTGAATTATTGTTCCGGTGCCACCAGGCACAAAAAATCGAGCTTAAAACAATAATCGCCGTTTTACTATACTACCGTTACGAATAACATATTCGACGTTCTTTATCTTATCTGCGTCCCGTTTTGGTGCGTAGCCGGTTACCATAATTTACTCGATATGTTCGGGAAGTGTACACGAAGAAAAATATACCAAGCTTTTATTTCAAAATAATTTTGGCAAGATGAGACATTGAGACATGACATTTAGAGCTAAAATGCAGTTAATTTCTTATTGAATAGTCAGGGTCTGGTCTATATATCCTAAAATACAAAATACAGTATTAATGGGTAACTAAGGCATAGTTAATGATAATATCCCCAAAGCAGATTTTTTAATATATTTCCTAGATAATAGCCACAATAGTGATAGCCAGGCAAAATATTAAGAACTTAACACCTTATACAAATTATTATCTACAGGCAAACATATCCAACTAAATGTTATTTTCCATATAAGCTGCGACTGCGACTTCTATAGATATGTTTACCCATCGAAATGATCTGGCAAGAGGATTATGGTTTACCAAATTCAACATACCAAAATAATTGATATTATTATCATTTAATTGCAAATATAGATTTACGCGCCTCTCATCCCATGGAGAAATCTGTAATAATAATCTTATCACGCCCTCTCCTTTCGAAGGTTGAGGATGGGGTTCCAAATGGCAATTGTAGTCTGGAAACTGCGGCGCCAAAAATGTCCGTAGCGGAGCGGTCAAACCTTATTCTTCAATCCTTTAGCCATGAGTTCCAGCACCTGCGCAGTGATCACTTTGTCATCGATTATGAGTCGAAGCAACTTGTATCTTTCACCTCTGAGCACATAACCCAGACACTGTATTTTCCTTTCTTTAATGGTGTTCAATAATCATTTTCGTTTGTGCATCCGTTGTGGCACGTTCTTAGTCATCCTCTGTACCCATAAAATTTTCAGCATCCGCCTGTATATGTATACATTTCGAAGGCTTCCACTCTTTTTTCTGTTTGTAGACCTAGTACAATTTTCACGTCCAAAAATCAGAATTGGGAAGGGGTAATATCCAATAATCCGAATTCTAAGCTTTAGAGTGAGGTCTGATCTTATAAAATAATATTTTTATTAGTTATTCAGCTAAATTTTACCAAAACTACAAAAAAATTAAAAAGAAGTAGACGGAAATCAATCCTGTCAACTAGTTAAAGGGTAAAATATAAGCAATTGAAGTATCAAATCTAATAACATTGTTTTGCTATTTTTGGTGGGGTATCAATAATTGAAGTTTGTAGTACTAGTACATGCTCATATCACTTGTCGTTTTCTAACCAATAGTAATATGGTTAGGAATAAAAATCAAACCTACAAAAGGGCCGTGTAGTTTAACATGGTACCTCCTACACTGCATGTAGACAACTTATTAATTAGCAAACGATGAGTCTTGATTTACTGTACTACGAAAAATAATGGAAAATACAATGCAGATAGCTAAAGAGCTGGTCAGGAAATATTAAAAATAGAGTAATTTTTATCGACCGTGAACTTGGAAGGTTAACAAAGCCAAATGAGTATTTTGCAGTAAAAGGAACTAACTTTATAGAAAAATATTGACAAATCAATAAATTAATTGAACGAATTATTCAGCCTGCTGATAAATTACATTTTAGCTCAAAAGGCGAATATAAACGAGTTTATTTTAAATTGGGTTTAATTTTCTTATAACTAGGTCTAAGTAGGTTGTAGATGAAAAATTCCCTAATATTAGTAGAATCATATCAGAAAGTGTGGAGCAAAACGATTAGCATTTCAGTGCAGTGTTTTAAGATTCGATATCGCAGTGAGTTAAATGAAAAAATATTTTTATAAAATAATTAAATGATTTCAATTAATTACAGATGAAATCTGTGCAAACCTTGTACGGATATATCAAACTTTTACCGCGAAAATTACTTCATACATGTAGTTGTGCATCTAATTAATGTTTGAAATATTAGGTGTTTCTTTTTAAGTTAAAAACGTTCTCTGTAAATTGTAATCAAAAATGTTTTTAATTAATAATAAATATATATTTTTTATTTAAACAGTTACCGAGGCCACCTATCTAAGTTAGGACCTTGAAAAAAAAAACAAATATGAAGTATGCAACCTGTGCAACGTTAGGAACAAAATTTTGACTCAACTTTAAAAAGCTGTAATTTGAAAAAAAAGGAATAATAAAATTGCGTGTGTGTGTGTGTGAAGTCAAAACTTCAAAGAGCATCAAAAATTGTGTAAGAAACGGCAATTACCTGTCAAGTCTTAGCTTATATGCAAACAAACACTACCAAATAATACTTAATACTATATACGATATCTATATAATTTGTGCAGAAAACAAAGATGGGAGAAATAGTTCCAATAATTGTAATAGGAACAATTATTTTGAATGTACTTACCACAGGCGCTATAGATTTCAATGTTTAAAGTAAAATTCTAAATTGGAATTCGTAGAATCGACATAAATCGCATTCCATCAAGTTACAGTTAAAAGGAAAGCCCGACAGAAGATGCGAAAGAGCCATAGGTAGGAAACAGCACGCCTACAAGTACTGGCAGCAAAATCAGCTCGATGAAAGCCGCAATTATTTTGCCGAAGCTAGGAACGAATGCAAACGTGTGATTGACGAAAGTTTGATTTTTCCAGATTATTCGATTTTCTACTAATAAAATATTATGTGGTGTCGTGTCGTATTAAAATTCGAAATGGCTAAAAGTTTAAATTCAACTAGCTCACCCTGTATAAAAGTCATCATCGTTTCTAAAGTGTCTTCTTGTATAATTTTTTTCGTATATTCTCGTAACCCAAACAAAAGGGTCGAACAAAAGTCTTGCACATTATATTGCACATTATATACCCCGTGTAACCTTGAAAGTTGTAATACGAGCATCTATGTCCTTTATAATACTCTGAATACTCTGTATTTTACTTTTTATGATTTTTTTTGTGTCCTCGAGGTATTTAAATTAGGAATATTTTAAAATGAAAAGTGATCCATAAATTGTTTAAAATCGCCTACATTCCTTAAATACTTTCAACTAGCTCACCCTGTATAAAATGCATCCTTGCTTCTAAATTGTCTTCTTGTATTATTTTTTACGTTGATTCTCGTAACCCAAACAAAACTTCAGGGTACGAACAAAAGTCTTGCATATTATATACCTGTGTAACTAACTACGGATACGAACATTTATCTCCTTTATAATATTCTGAATACTCTGTATTATCCTTCGCATCTCCGCCATCCCTCATTACACTTTGTAGTATACAACTTTTTCCCAATCGGTACAATTTTTAAAGAAGTTATCTAAAAACATGGTGATTCAGCCGACCC
The DNA here is from genome assembly GCA_016904865.1 of Pissodes strobi. Classification (NCBI taxonomy): domain Eukaryota; kingdom Metazoa; phylum Arthropoda; class Insecta; order Coleoptera; family Curculionidae; genus Pissodes; species Pissodes strobi. The sequence goes on along the minus strand of JAEQML010073345.1, from coordinate 11,071 downwards.
TGGCTAGCCGCTCGAGCTCATGCATCGCCTTGATGCGTCATTACAATTTTGTACCGGTCGGTGACAAGCAAGAATCCGTAAATCGGTTCTTTCTTTTGGTTTTTAAGAAGAAAAATGCCTAGAAATCGTATTTCTAGTATAGTGATGTGTTAGTGATACGTCTTGCTCGCAAATGAGGCGAAAAAAGGGGGCAATATGCATCGGGAGAAGCGAATCAGGGGGTGAGTCCATATAAGATTATATGCCAAAATTTCAAATATACATAAATACCTGGTTATCTTAAATATATAAAAACAGAATCTCTTGTATAAAAGCAAACTAAATGTGTATAATACTAAACTGAGTATTATGAATAAATATGACACTTGTAACCCTTATTTTTTTTACTTAATTAAATTGAAATGGAAAATACTCTCAAACTTCTAAAACTAACTATACTTATTAGAATAAAATAGAGTGCGAACGGGTTACAGTCAAAAATGCGAATGAAGCAGTAAACAAAAATTAAATGTGCTCACTGCGATTTGAATTATACTAACAAACTGTTATTTATATACGAGGGCATGACAAAACATTGTTACATTTATTTGTCGTCTTTGCACAATTACACAGAATCAAACAATATATTCGGAATTGAAATATATTATATCGAAATGAATATAAGTAATAAGCAACAGTTAACGATACGAGCTATTCGAACCGTTCTCTAGTAATCTCGTCTAATCGTACATCCTACCAAAGAAATATACTATTCAATCACAAAAAGTGTTTACATAACACAATCAAAAGGAGGAAATATATACCGGTCGGCCTGCACATTTATTAATGTTTTACATAGAATAAAACGTTTATATGTACCATATAAAGGAATATAAAAATAGAAACAAATGGTTATAATGCCTTCGTATCATTCGTTTTTCGATATTTGATCCCCGTATGGGGCACATGTGGGACTATAAACTACAATTCGATTCGATGCAAATATTGCAAAACAATAAACAAAGTTATATTTAATTATGATCCACTGACTCATACTGCAGATCTATATGAAAATTTAAGAGTATGGCAATTACATAAAGTATTAAAATTTGAACAGAATAAACTTATTTACAGGATAATAAATAAAACTCAAAATTAAAATATCATAATATTTTCAAAGGATATTCATAGCCACAATACTAGATAGTTTATAGGAAATCATACTGTTATTATTACTAAAATGCAATTATCCTCAATACCAGTGTTCAAAAACACTGTCTAGAGGAATAAGGACTATGTATATTGTAATTATTGCTAGTACTGTATTAACAAATACTTTTCAAAAAATAAAAATAAAATAAAAAATAAAATTTTGAGTAAGTCGAAGAGTGTCCTTTTCTCACGAAATTAACCTCTAAAAACTAGCACAAAGGCAAGCTGACGCATAATTTACGAGCGACTAAATCCCAAGTTGGGTATTATTATAGCTTGCATGGCCCTCCGTTGGCTTTGCTCGCAACGGAGGCTCAATCAACAAGAACTAAAAGTGCTAACCAAAACTAACCCAAAATTAAGGGAAAAAGGCGGAATGTTATCGTTCGGCTTTGTCGAAGCAATGTAATACCGGAACGCATTATTTTTAAACAATTCGTGTTGACATGAGCCGTCCGGTGAGGGAAAAAATTGGAGTAAACATTGCTTGCAGGAGATCTTAATAACTAATAATAATACCTATTTACAAATTCGCATTTGCAGATGCGAATAACTTTAACTAAAATTGGCCTTCACATTTGCAGATGTGAAGGGCCCCCAACAGCCTCCACCCCAGTAGGTATATTATGTAAAAGTAGTTAGAGGCACACTATATGCCTACATTTGCCGATGTAAAGGATATATGTACTGACAAAAATAAAACGGTATAGTGCTATGTATTTCCAGATACAAAAACAAATAACCACCATACTATTGCAACCCTCTTACATAAAATCATTGCATTGGAGGTAGCGAATTATTACACTCTTGGTTTCTATTCAAAACAGAAATTACAGTATTTGCAGATACTGTAAATATGCTAAAAAATCGTTGCATTTGCAGATGCAGTCGAAAGCATAACCAGGGTTAAGCAGCAAGCAAAAAGGTGAATAGTTCGTTGTATTAGCAGATACAATCGATCGTACCCACTGTCTGCAATTGCAGTTGCAGATAGTGAACATATTCATGAACCTATTTTTCTGTTCAAAAACAGAAATTTCAGCATTTGCAGATGCTGTAAATAGGCTAACAGATCGTTGCATTTGCAGATGCAATCGATATCATAAGTAGCAAAACCAAGGAAACTCTTTTGCATTTGCAAATGCATTAGAAGATCCTCTCACGCTAGCTGAGGAAATAACTTAGCCAAAAGAAGACTATCAAGACTATCAAGACTTACCAACATCAGAAGCACCAGATGGTCCTGAACAAAGTAACGACCACAAAAAAAAAAAAAAAAAACTACATACCCAGAACTACATACTCAGATAGTTTAGACGGGACAATTACTTATTAAAAGGACTAAAGAAAAAAAACAGTATGATAGAGAAGTATCCACCAGCTGCCAACTGCAATGTCCTCAGACCATCAAAATTAAATCTCGAAGAGAGTACTAAATCCTGCCAAGACAACTACTGTATCAATTACAGAAACAACTATAGTCCGTGGGATTAGTGCCTTAGCCCTCCCTTTCAATAATTTAATTAGCCAACCGTCTGAACTAGAATTTTACGTTCAAAATTAGCAGAGAAAAAAGGTAAACAGTTCAATAATAGAGTGGGTACAGGATTATAAAATCCCTTTCAATAGGACACCACTCCGGTTAGCAAAGTAGAAGACTACATAGGACGCAAAAAATTTAATTTCAAAATACGCATTCTTGGGGAAAACTGATGTCTTAAAGATGCATGTTTCCTTATCCCTATGCACAGTAGTCAAAAAAAGTTGTTAAGATTCGTTTTTTGCAACGTACTATACCAATTTAATTGTGATTCATTTGGTTTATGTACAGCTCCATATCTTTTCACAAAACTGAAACCAGATGTAAGATATGTAAAATTAAAGGGTATAAAAACTGTACTCTACTTAGACAATTGGCTAGTTATTGATAATTCAAAAGAGAATTGCTTAAAATTATAAATAAAATTACATAAACATTACAAGATTTAGGTTTTATATAAAAAAAAAAAAAAAGCGTAGTTATTCCCCCTCAACCATGCTCACTTTTGGGGTTTATACAAGAGAAAAGGGACCTACTGGCAGAACAGTCTATTATCTTTACCCTGAAAAATACTTACTCACATCTCCTTGCGGAGAGAAACAACCATTGTGGAAGAAAAATTTCTCTGGCTGTAGGGAAATTAGGAAGTTTCCTGAGAAATTAAACTGATTATTTTTTATTGCAAACTATAGAACCGTAAAAAAAATAAAATTAAAAAAAAATAAAATAAAAAAAATCGATTTTTTGTATTTTTTTATTTCCGCTAAAGATGAATATTACAAGAGCTATACCAGTTTTTAGTTTTGTATATATACATATACCATGCATGGTGTGACGTAACAATTCATGTGTATTATGACGTCATAAGCACATCTCAAGGCGTTGTATCTGCCTCATTTTTCGGCTTAGGGAAAAAAGAAAAAACATATGTTCACTTATTTTTCATGGGCTATCAAAATCAGCAGTAATAAAAAAAAAAAAAAAAAATTGATGAAACTTCCTCATTGTCAGGAGAGCCATTCTATAACAAAGCGTACCTAATGAAGCGATAAAATTGATTATTTCTTCGTTGACAGATAGCGCCCTCAAACAATACGGAAATACTTACAATAAATAGGGGAATTTCTGTTTTTCTAAGCGCCAACAAATATATAATAAAACCGTAAACTTATTCTTGAGCTCCTAAATATTCAATTGTCTTCGGAGTCATCCTACTCAAACAAAAGACGAAGCGGTTATAAAAAGTTTTCTCAATGGAACATTTAACATAAGACCCCCAAAATCAAAATACTCAATTACTTGGGATTCCTACCCAGTTCTACAGCGCTTAAAGAGCATGTACCCTCACGAATTCTTAAATCTACAAATCTAACTTTAAAGCTAGTAACACTCTTAATACTAATAACGGCACACAAATCACGGACAACCCGGAAGTAAAAATAGACAATATTTTTAAATATGAATACATAATTGAAATCAGATTCCCGAATAAAATAAAAGCAAGTGGCTTAAACAGGCTTCAACCTTGTTTGATATTACCTTATTTTATTAATCAACCTGAACTATGTATAGTCACACTATTAGAGACTTACATAGAACGCATAAAAGGAAAAAGGGTGCTACCAGTCAATAAAAGGTGAATAGTTCGTTGTATTAGCAGATACAATCGATCGTACCCTCCACTGTCTGCAATTTCAGTTGCAGCTAGTGAACATACCTATTTTTTTGTTCAAAAACAGAAATTACTGCATTCACAGATACTGTAAATATGCTAATAGATCGTTGCATTTGCAGATGCAATCGATACCACAAGTAGCAAAACCAAACAAAATGTAATACTCACTCACAAAAAGCTCTATCACCCAGACAACAGTTAAACCATTAGCAGATGGGTCAAGTTAATACTAAAAGCCAGCAGTATAAACACGGAAATCTTTGGGGCACACAGCACGCGACACGGGGCAACTTCAGCAGCTCAAAGAATGGGAGTTACATTACAAACCATTCAGAAGACAGCTGGCTCGACAGAAAAATCAAAAGTATTCTCGAAATTCTATAAAAAAACTTGGCGTGGGTAATCCCACTGGATTGTCATCTTGTTTATTGAACCATAAACTCTAAGGAATCATATAAATATTAAGCTACAATTATAACTTACTTAACAACTTGTTATCATATTACATAAGAATATTGGTATAGTATTAAAAATAAGTTAAAGGTTAATATCAGTTAAGCGTTAAACATGATATATGTACCTTCATGATGTGTGTTATTAAATCTAATGGTTATAAATTTGAATTTTAGTTTATAAAAAGAGCCTTACAAATCTAGGACTACAGAAAACTCGCAGTTTTCAGTTAATGTAGATTACATCGCAAATACTTTAAACATCTACAAAGTGTAATGAGGGATGGCGGAGATGCGAAGGATAATTACAAGATCAATCGACTTACCTGTAAGGAAGATCGATCGGAATTATCTGAGCATCTCCGCCATCCCTCATTACAAACCCACCCAGTCTTTACCTTCTCCCTATCACCCCAAATGCAATGTAATCAAAAATCTCACGAACCAAAATTGTAATGACGCATCAAGGCGATGCATGAGCTCGAGCGGCTAGCCAGGGTCGGCTGAATCACCATGTTTTTAGATAACTTCTTTAAAAATTGTACCGATTGGGAAAAAGTTGTATACTACATACAATACTACATACCCTCATTACACGAGGGATGGCGGAGATGCTCGGATAATTCCGATCGATCTTCCTTACAGGTAAGTCGATTGATCTTGTAATTTTACTGCATAAATAGTATAATATTGTAAAATCGCCTACATTCATTAAATAATTTTTGACTCTACCATATTTGTATACGATTGGCGTTAATGTTATATATAACTTGTATTGAATTAATTTTAATAGTTTTATGGTATCATGAGTTATTTAAAAGTTCAATTTCAGTGTGGTTGCATTAAAAATTGTACTGTTTTTATAAAAAAAAGGAGAGTTACCAAAAGCATTTGCAAAATCGACAGAGTAGAATTTGAGAGATATTCGAAAATACAGAAGCAAAGAGATAAACGTTTTTTACTTGGATGAATCATGGCTCAATTAAGAAGATTCGGTTCATGCACGTAACAGACTAAATTTATCCTATCTCGCCAGGCATTTATGGAAGGCTTGGCAACGGGCTTAAAAATTACTTCGGGCAATAGACACTAAACCAATTATAAGAAAATGACTGCCAATGTTACTGAGGAATATTTTTAGTAAATGATCGCATTTATTCCAGAAAATTCTATTACAGTGATGGCTCTCAGAGAAACTTCAGTCAAGCTCTTGGCAGAAATCAGAAATTGGAAGATGGTTAACTGATAAAGACATGATGTTTCAAAGTTACATGCTAAAAAGCAACTTTTGAAAATTACTTCAGATCATAAGTCAAAATTTCAAAAATACGTTACTGATAAAACTGCTTAAAGATGTGCAATAAAATTGTTGTAATTAATATCATCATCTCATTGCGAATTAAATTCCATTGACTTCATATGGGGTCAAATGAAAGCACCAGTAATTAAAGTTTTCATAGTTGCAACTTTTAAAGTTACCTACATGAATATAAAATTAATTAATATATACAGGCAATTTTTTTCGATTCTGTTATATTGTTGCTGAATTTATTAAAAGTGGCTGTGACGTGCAAGTGATAGCTAATGAATTACTTTTATTGAAACTATTTCCTTTTTAAAATCTATCTATCCATTACCTTTCAAATTACGGCTATTTGAAGTTGGGCCAAAATGTCTAAACTTTTTTAACGTTGCGTTGATAAAGCGATAATTAAATTTTTTCAATATATTAAATTCGCTCTTCCGAAAAAGCGATTTATTTTTTTGGATATGCCACTATTCTTCCATGAAGGTGAATTAATAATAACTTTTCATCAACAATAATTATATTTTGACTATCAATAGTATAGCAGAGTCTATAGATATTCTAAACTGCGGTACCAGTAAGAGTAAATGACGTCCGCAGACCAACTGGAACCGACTGCATCAATAAGGCACAATAGCCAACCTAAGTGAGAGTATTGGGAGAGGTGTACATTATTGGGGGATACTATTACCATAGATGATGACGATTATATTGTTATTATAATCTCTAACTTTTTCTTCGTGTATTGCTAACACGTAATAGCCTGCAGCAAGGTACCGAAGTTAAGTCAATATATTCGAGAAGTATATAATATTCGGGAGTTAATTGTGCGGCTACCGATCTTAACATTTGAACAGTTTCTTGGGAGCCCTCTTAAATGATGGCTATTAGCCACGGAAACTCGAGATTAAACCAATCACTGGTTAAAGCGCCCAAATACAGGAAACGGTTTATTTTTTTATGATAATGATCGTGCGACTTGGACAAATCATGCTTGTATTTAAATTTCGTATTTTTTTTTTCATATCCTTAATAAAAGAAATGGTACCTGCCAAGTGTTTTTTTCAGCTCACAACTGTGTTGAGGCTATTAGGTGATGGGCAGAATTTGGAAACATTCTAAAGGGCGATACTGATTTTAATTATTACATGGAACTTTTCTTTTTAAAATCCATTCATTAGTACAAGTTACGGCTATTTAAGTCTATTAAGTCAAGTATCATATTGTTATTCAAAGGTGTTTAAGTATCGATTCATTCTGGTATTTAGATACAGTTTCATAGAAAAAAGTCTGCTTCAAATGGCCCGTTTTATATTGAATGGTTTAACTAAAGTTTGGCTTTCATGTCAGTTTTTGGGTGATTGTGAATGAAAAATCTGAAGTTGGGCTATGTTCCTTTTTCAACTGTCAGTACTGCTTTTTGCTGAGCCGATTTTACTGAAAAATGCCATTTGAAATCACTTTTTCATCGTTTTCAGTAGTGTTTGTTAATCATCGTGCTGTACATCACGGAAAATGATATTAAAGGAAATAATCCTTAAAATTAAATAAGGTTCAAAATGGAGAAGCCGATGAGAAGCGTATTTGGTTGTTTCTGAAATCAACAAAAGACAACCCTAATACAAACTATTAATGGAATATATAAAATAATATCAGTGGTCTCTTACCTTCGGCAGAGCCAATGCGGAATTAATGACTTGATAAACGGTTTCTTGTGTCATTCACTAAGTTGAATAGTTATTTATACTATAAGGGATGTAAGTGACATTTACTAATCGAGGACGATTTTGTGCCCGAGCGATAGCGATGGCTGACAATATAGATCGAGACTATTAAATTAACTTACATCCCGTGGAATATATAAGATTTTTTCTCCTCCCTGCAGAATTTATTCTTAGATTTTGATTAATTTAATTCGATACTTTTTGCATGAAATTATGAAGTCAGCTCTGGCCGGTTTCTATAGCGACATAAACATTCTTATTTTATCAATAACGTCAAGCTGACAGTTTATTATTAAAAATTTAAATTATTGATTTGTATAATAGCCAAATGGATATAAAAGAATCAGCAAATATCGCTTGTCTGTCGCTGCTGCCAGAAAAATCGAGGAAGCGGTATGAAGCAACGTATCAATACTTCAAGAAATGGTGCAAAACAAAGACTGCTACTGTAGTTTCAGAAACCGTGCTTTTGGCGTACTTTCACGAAAAACCTGCTTTATTAAAGTCTCCATCAAGCTTATGGTGTGAATATTCCAGGTTAAAGTCAACCCTTTTCATAGAGGAAAACATAGATATTTCCAAGTATCATAAACTTCGAGCACTTCTAAAAAGAAGAAATGACGGGTATAAACCTAAAAAATCCAATGTTTTTGACAGGGAAAATGTGAATAAGTTCCTGTATGAAGCCCCCGATGATATTTATTTAATGATGAAGGTTGTAATGATAATGGGAATTGCTGGAGCGTGCCGTTTTAATGAACTCTGTGTAATGAAAATGGACAATGTTGAATTAAAGCATGAAGTTATAATTGTTACTATTCCTGATACCAAAAATGGAATGGCACGTAAATTTACAGTGACTAAAAGTGACGATGAGAAGGTTTGTTATTTCAAAATAGTTCAAAATTACATTGATATTGTCACGAGTTGTATTTTTTTAACTGTGACGCCACACCTTGTTGCGGTAATTTTAACAATTCCGTAACATCAGGTTATTCCGAGATCGCTTGTATTTATTTTTAGTTTGAAATAATTACTTTTCATCTTCGACCTATTTTGAATTACTGTCTGAACCGACCTGGTAGCAATAGTGTGGAAAATTTCGCATTAAATAGTACGAAAATATTAATAAATACTGAATTCTTATGTTGCCCATCAAGCTCATTTAAAGCTAATTTTTGTCTTTTAAATATATCAGTCGATAATTATCTAGTTAATATAAAATGAAAATTAATATTATGGGTTGAATTTACGTAAATACAGCAGTAAAATATATTATTTAAAATTGATAAATAATTTCAAATATGCAGTTCAGATTTTACGCCTAAAGATCGGTCTCTTCGTACGGTGGAAAAAGGTGAAACATTTGAGACGACTGCGCGTCTGTGCAATTTTTTTTGAGATGTGGTTCTATGTGGAAAGGTAGGACAGGATTTTTAAAACCTATCTTGTACCGACGACCAGTGTGAGAGGTTGGGAGAAGGTAGGCTAGACATTTTCGTTATTTCTTTTTGGCATTATCTGATTTTTATTTCAAGTTTTCTATATCGGAAAGTCTGTAGGAAGAATAAAGCTGCTAAGCTTGTGAATCTCTAATATTTGTCTACTATCGTTTCACATACCACGTTGTCTTTTGCCGGTATGTTAAATAAGCTCGTGAATATCTGATATCTGTCTACTATCGTTTCACACATACCACGTTGTCTTTTGCCGTGGGTATGTTTTTGTCTGTAGAGCATATGTGTGATAGTGGGTTTTTTGGAGCTTAAGGCTCTTGGTTAAGAGAAAAAAGGACTTGATCCTTCAAGAGCAGGGTTATTGAATTTCGGATTTAGTTTAGCAACCCAACTAAAGAATCGATCAAAGTGTCCTATAGGGTTCACATTATTTAGGTTCTAGTTAGAGGTAGCAATTTTTAGAAATTAATAACAAAAACTGTCTATAGTGTGGGATACTCAGTCTAACTCTCTCTGGTATCGGTATCGGATGTTATGAGTTATATGGGGAATCAGAGTTAAGCTTAGTTAGTTATTGTTCGGCCTATATAAGCATTTTATTGTCATTCGTTATTTAAAGAGGACCTTCTCAAGCCCTTCTTGACCGTGGTCAAGATCATACTTGTTTGTTTGTTTTAGTTCTCTATTTCTATTTAAATTGGTCATTACCTTTATTTTTGAATTGAACTGATTTTTGAGTTAGAAAATAGCTCTCAGGCATTGATTTTACTTTTATTTTTGCCTGATTATTGTAATTTTTTTTGCTTAATTGAAATACTGTTTTTGACAATATTTCTTAGCTTTATTTTATTTATTATTTTTAATCCGTTCACTGTTTAATTTAAAACCATAATTATTGTCTACAGTCTAAACAATTCTGTGCAAATTGGTGGAAGCATATTTAATTATATATCATAATTTTCCTTCAGCGCGTTTTGGCATTTTTCAGCATTGTTAATTGAGAAGAATTATTTCTAGCTATCTCTTGCCAATCTCTATATTAAAAACCAAAGCTAAGGCAAGCAACGCTCTCCGGAATTGAAACAGAGTTGTAACAACATTCTTGGTGAACTCTTTAACTGCCTTGTACTGTTTTTTTTTTTCATGCTACTGAGTCCACACGCACTCGGCCTACCAGGACAGCTTCCAGTGACGTCACAGGACAGATCCTAGGCACTGCAACAAGTTTCAGTAACACTCTCCAGGAAGCTCGGAGGAAGCATAAGGTGATTAAAGGGCAGTTATCACCAGGAAGGTTCAACAGAATAGTACATTTTAATCCTTATTTTTGTTAGAAGGAAATCTAAATAGAATAATTGTTTTTTTGAAATTTCCAATCTTTTATTTTGCACCCTTTCTCAACAACTGCACTCGGAAATAAATTTTAATTAGCATGCTCCGAACCTATACACCCTGAGCTATCTTTCAGTTTAAATTTTTAGTAAATTAAAGTAATAAGTTAAAGAAAAATGCATTTATAGTTCACAGTAACAATTTGGCTTTTTATTTGAATTATAGTAATTATAATAAGGCAATTGAAATTATATCTTAACAAATCAAAGTTTATCTTAACAAATTGGCTTTTATTGTAACAGCCTTACTTAGCGTGTAGGAGAGTAGCTCAGATTTAGGAACGCACTACGTCAAGTTGAGAAGAGATAATAAAGGAGACACATCGATAAAAACA
>MU195671.1:3352-15016 GCA_016904865.1 Pissodes strobi | reverse complement strand
CAGACTCATTCCTTTGGCGGTCCCTAGTCTGACAGGGGTAAAAATGGAGTTTGTTGGATCACTCCCCAGTGATCAGCTCCAGACTTTGTACTTTGGTGTTCTCCAGCCTGGAGGAGGACGATGGGATGGTATTAAAGGCATTCCTGAAGATATACCCGATCAATTCAATGAGTACTTATTATCTATAGTTCCTGACCTACTGAAACAATTAAAAATATTACCAATAAATAATAAAATCAAATAGAATAATCAGTCAATGTTTTTAAAACCAATATCACCAACCGAGCTATGCGAGTTTGAAAAAAAAATAAACATAGTAGCGGCGTTGATGAGATACCCACTAGCATTGTAAAGATAGCAATCCCTGTAATTAAGAATGTTCTTTGTTATGTTATAAACAACTCTTTTAGGCAAAGTGTTTTTCCGGCTCAACTTAAAGTAGCCGCTACGCGCGCTTGTCTCTTTACTTTGGTTAATTATATAGGGTTAGTCTTGGTTAGTTTGGGTTGGTTTTGGTTAGTTTGGGTTAGTATTGGTTAGTTTGGTTTAGCTGTGGTTGGTTTAGTTAGTTTGATTGACAATCTGTTATTCTACTTTTTGAAACATGCACCTGATCTGGGATACTTACCTACTTGAAAATCAAGAATGTCGGTCAAGTGTGACAACATTGCAAGTAAATTTTCATCATTAACGTCAAATTAGGGGAGTTGCCGCGTTAAAATGTATTACTAGACAGCCTCATATGTGATATATATTTTTTCATTATTGGCCGTCAAAAGTGCTTTGCGCAGTATGTAACGTGACACAAAACACTTCTAATGCCGTCTAATATACGTCACACAAAAAAAATGCAAACTTCGAAAAGCGCGTAAAGTTAAAATTTACCCAAATAGGTCTTACATCAATAATAATTTCATGTGTATTTAACACTGGGTGGACTTAAAGGTAAAAATTTTGACACACAGAGATGAACCATATCTACATAATTATAATAGCCGGAATACTTATATTAACTATCCTGCAGATACATAGATTAATCATATTTTGTAAATAAATTGTATAATACGTTGAATACGAACAAAGGCATTTAAGAAATTAATTTATATTTAAGGAAAAATTAAAACAAAATCTGCTAGGTTTAGAGCCTTACTGATTATTAATTAAATAGGTAAATTTAGTATATCAGTATGGTTTATGGTGTTGTAATGTCATTTTATTTTATATTAGTTTGTACTGTACTATATTTACTTATGTAATTTGATATAAAGAAATTTTAAAATATAAAAGTACTGACCTAGATGACTATATATTATAATCGGTAGTTACAGAGACGAATCCTTGGATTATAATTTTCAGTCTGAAATAATTGGAAATATAATAAAATTTACCTCTTGATAAGAACATAATAGAACTGTACTTCATTTGTCTCGGCTTTCAATTTAAAATTTGCGTTTCAGACAAACAAGATCTCCGGAAACCCGGGCAACATTTTTAATTTAAGGCTTTGTACAAAACACAGAGCTTTTGCTTGTTGGGAAAATTTCTCTTTTGATTTTATTTACTGCGAAAACTTTTCTCAATTTAGCGAATTACGTTGAAAAATGGAAAGCTTAAGTCATGGCCGCTGCTAAAATGTGATGCCGGATAAATTTTTGTAAGCTTAATTGCCATACCTCGGCCTGAAAATGTACACAAAGCTAATTCAAAATTATTTCTGCTCCTGATGATCCCTATCATAAATATTGCTTTCACGTTTCTTACGGTACATAGCTATCTATATTTATTTTTCTAATAACAGTGTAATTGGCAATGTCATTATTACAAAATTGTATTATAAGTCCGCCAATAAACAAAATTTGTATCGGCTCCATAAAATACTTACAATATACAAATAAAATAGTTCAAGTTTTACTATATATCACATTTTACGCCAATTTGCTGTAGTTTAAAAAATTAGTTATATTGTTTTGTGAATTTTAAGCAAAGAGGATTTATCTTAAAAATTCCATATGATATTCTAAAAGTCGATATTAAAAACTAAATAAAAAAAACCTTATGATGGCGTCGGGCATCAATCCCGATACCTCTGTTATGCTTAACGAGCGCGCTACCTCTGAGCTGCGGTCCCTTTGAAATACCAGTAGCAAAATCAAAAGATATAGATTCAGACCGATATAGTTTCCTTTCAAAAATCGCCAATACTGCATTTTCAATCGGATCGATGCCATTTTTTGGTATATTGTACTCGTAACATCCTTCTTTAATATACGAAAGTTTGGTTAGTCCAGATCGTTTGTTTTTTTCCAGTAATAAAATGATATATGGTGACGTTTGGTGCCAAAATTCGAAATTGCGGAGTTTACATTCAAGGAGATACAATACAATACAATACAAAGTGCCTTTATTCAGAGGAGAAAATCTAATTACATAACAGGTAAAATGGCGGCGAGATCTAGCAGTGCTACTCATCTAACCGCTGCCGTGGTTGCTACAGAAAAATATACAAAAAAATTTATGAAAATGAAAGAATACTATAAATACTACAAATATATTTTAAGGAACATCTACATATGTGTATTGTAGATGCACACATGCGCATACATATGCATGTATATGCACATACATACATACATTCATACACATACACACATACATACTAAAAAGAAAAACTTAAAAAAAGAACTAAAAAATATAGATCAGTTTCTTAGTCTCTTTAACTCAGAAACAACTTTATCCTATTTTTGAAGGTATTCAATGATGAACAACTGGTAATATGTAGTGGCAATGAATTATGTACTTTTGTGGAATTATCTGTAAAGGACCTTTGATACAAAGCTATTCTATGCCTACGTACAACAAACCGTTTACCGTGTCGAGTATTTCTGTTATGTCTCGATACACCGCGTTCAAATTTGCCAAATAAATAGACAGGCTGGCCAGTGGAAATGGTTTTATACATTAATGTAGCTGTGTGATGTAGGTACCTCCGATCCAGGGTCAACCATCGCGACTGCTGGAACAGTGGGGTAACATGATCGTATTTACCCATACCAAAACAAAATTTTAAACATGCATTTTGCAAGTTCTGTAAGCTATAGGTACTTTCCAAAGCAGGCCAGTATAGAACATCACAGGAATCCAAAGCAGACAATATAAAGTCACACAACCTCAGCCTGACGTCAGAAGAAAGGATATCTTTATGAATATACTGCGTACGAAGCTTGCTGTAAGTTTTTTGTAATAAATTTAAAACATGAGTATCAAATCTGAGATGCACATCGACATACACTCCTAAATTCTTGCAACAATCAGATGAATTAATTTCAACACCATCAACAAATATTCTAATTGCATCACTATTCAGCAGATATTCACGATCCCTACTAAATATCAACACCTGAGACTGCGAACCGTTTAGCACTAGACCATCATACTTTGAAATTCTCAGAATAGTTTTCAGATCATCGTTAAGTCAGACAGCAGCATCACGACATGTAATGCTCAGTTCCCAAACAAATACAAACCTAATTTACATAAATCTACAAGTTCACAATAATCTCCAAGTTCACAATCGGTGGTACAGCCAGAGTACAAATAATATCGAGTAGATTCACTTAGCAAAAATCGTTTCATGTTTTTGGATCAAACGCAAAAGCCGCAGCACGGTAAATAATTAGTTTTTACTCTACCTGCAGCAGCAAGCAGCCTGTGAGGGGAGATTCAAAAAGTATTAGCTGATGCAAAATTATTTCCTCGGTTATTATTTGATACACGATATTTCAAAGGGCGATTAAGGAAATTTTTAATACGTGATTCAAATGAATAAAACTATATAATAAAGTAAAGTAAAAATAGTAACGTATACTAAATTCAAAAACATTAGAAATAAAGGTAATACCTATTAAAATAGTTTATTTGACAGTTTGTAACTTGATTCATCTATTAAAACATGTATAAAGCAGAAGGTTCAAAGTACCTGAGAAATATTATGGGAATTTAAATATAAAAAGGACAAATTAAGCTAGTAAAGTAAATTTATAGCTTCTTAAATAAACAAGTAGGAAACACTTCATTACTCGCGCTACGAGTATTTAACATAGCCAATTAACCGGGTGCATTTCTCCAATGATTGGCTGCATTTGTGAGAATTTCTCTCATCGCGCTACGTCTGCCGTAGTACTTTTAACATTGAAAATGTTTCTGTTTTGCTGTTATGGGGCATCAAATTGCGAAAAAGTTCATGCTACATTTGACACACATGATGTCATATGCGTGATGAACTACTAACCCAAACTAACCAAAAGTAATCAAAAGCACCAAAAAGAACTAAATGTATCGGAACAGATTAAAAAAATTAAAGTAAGACTAACTCAAATTATCCGAACATTTGCAGCTAACCAAAACTTACCAAATACAATAAAATTTGTTATAACGTATTGGATCCGGTTCAAATTACTAAAATAAATTGGAACTAACTGAAACTAACCGAAAGTTGAGTGAACAACTAACCAAAAGCACCAAAAACGCCTAAACCGTATCGCGCAAATTACAAATATTAAAGTAAGTTAAAATTAACTTAAATTAACCGAATTTTGGCGACTAACCAAAACTAACCGAAAACATTAAATTTGATTGTAACGTATCGAAGTCGATTCAAGTGACTAAAATGAATTAAAACTAACTGAACTTAAAGAAATGCCTTTTTAACATTATAATATTTTTCAACATAATTATAAAAAAATAAAAAAAGGTGCCGATATGAAGACCTCAAAAATTACCCTCCACTTGTAGATAGGAAAATCTATTAAAATATAACTTGCCATGATGTTGCGGTAGATAATAATTCTAACCTGTTCCGAATTGTTTTAGCCCGTTCTTTCGCTTTTGCTTACTTTTAGTTAGTTTTGTTTAGCCGTTTAATTAACTTTCGGTTAGTCTCAGTTAGATCCTATTCATTTTAGTCATTTGAACCGACTCCGATACGTTATAATCAAATTTAGTGTTTTTCGTTATTTTTGGTTAGTCGCCAAAGGTCTGCTCGTCTTGGTTAGTTTTAACTTACTTTAATATTTGTAACCTATTCCGATACGTTTTAGTGCTTTTGGTTACTTTTGATTAGTTTTGGTTTGTCATTCAATCAGATTTCTGTTAGTTTTAGTTGGTTTTTATATATTTTATAATTTGAACCGGTTCAAATACGTTACAAGTATAATTAATTTTAATGTTTTTGGTTAATTTTAGTTAGTCGCCGAAATTCGGCTAATTTAAGTGAGTTTCAACTTACTTTAATATTTTTAATCTATTTTGATTTATGTTTTCGCTTTTCTGGTTACTTTTGGTTAGCTTTGTTGTTCAATCAACTTTCAGTTAATTTCAGTTAGTTTAAATTTATTATAGTCATTTGAACCAGTTTCAATACGTTATTACCAATTTTACTGTTTTTGGTTAGTTAAGGTTAGTCGCCAAAATTCGGTTAATTTGGGTTAATTTTATCTTACTCCAATATTTTTAATCTATTACGATACGTTTTAGCCGGTTTCGGTGCTTTTAGTTTCTTTTGGCTAGTCATTCAATCAGCTTTCGGTTACTTTCAGTTAGCTCCAATTTATTTTACTCATTTGAAGCGGTTCCGATACATTATAACCAATTTAAATGTTTTTGGTAAAATTATGTCAGTCGCCAAAATTAGGTTAATTTGGGTTAGTTTCAACTAACTTTAATATTTTTAATCTGTTCGGATAGGTTTAAGCCCTTAGTGCTTTTGGTTACTTTGGCCAGTTTTGATTAGTCGTGCAATCAACTTTTTGTTAATTACAGTTAGTTTCAATTTATATTAGTAATTTGAACCGATTCCGTACTTTATAACCAATTTTAATGTTTTTGGTTAGTCGCCTAAATTCGGTTACTTTGGGTTAGTTTCAACTTACTTTAATATTTTAATTTTTAATATTTTAATTAATTATTAAAACATAAACGGATTTTTGCTCACGCTAGTGGTGACGGGCATTTAATTTTTACCGTACTTGTTTTCTTTTCTCACTATTGTATTTATCCATATTTAGGTAAATAACAAAATTTTAATAAAGACATATTCGTTAAACCGATTATACGTGTAATTGAAAAACTGCATATTATTAAAAAATTATTATAAATCTTAACTGATAGGGTCTTTGGGGCATCTAAAAATGAAAATCCGTCACCCACTTTTGTAATACAATAATTATCCGCACAACAATATCTCGCCATACCAACGATCTTAATAATTATTTAATTCAACGCCACCCAACAGTACAGACAAGGCGTTTGCACACTGACCGTAAATTCTCCCTCGTAGTGTAGCCACAACTGGCCGCGAACGAGATTGATCCGGATTCGCTTTGAAGGTAAAAACTGTCGGCGAAATTGGAAATTTGTCTCGAGTGAACCTACCGTATATACCGTGGTACAGCCTTTAGTGCAGGAACAATGGCGGCCTCCAGCTTTTAGACAGTGCAGAAGGGTGGTGGTGAGTTATAATGCCTGAGCGCCACGCGGTTAACTTATCGCCATGCCCTGATGCTGGATCTTCAGTGAGATTCGACCAATAACCACGAATTGCTTTTCTCCCCGCTGTAACCTATTAAAAAACTTGGAAGGGGAAACAAAAAGAAATATCACCCCAATTAAACAAAAATAACAAGTGTATATTCCGTATTGGTGACTATACTTTTGAATTAGATAAGGAAAAATAATTGCTGCAAAAAGAATTTCTTGTATTTGTAGCTATGACAATTAATATATAAATATACTAGAGGTGGAATATTAAAAGTAACGGTTTAAAAATTAAGCAGTACTTTATGTTATATCTACGGTGCCCTATAAATACGAAGACGTGACCACGTGCCGTTTACATGCACTTGATTGGTGCTATTAACCTATCTGTACAAAAATATGATAACTTCTTCTACTTCTCCACTCTAAATGTCTCTAATCAATAAGCGAGAAGTTAACGTGCTAGTTCAAAGGTAGTAGAGATTCATGTAAATAAAATATTCATTAATGTAAGTACAATATCGACCTATTAATTAGTATCCGTACCAAAGATAAACCTACATGAATACGCATCGATATGCTAAGTTTATATGCGAACAGTTCCAAACATATTTATATGGTACAATGCTGGAAAGTATAAAACACGCAATCAAGACTACGCTGAAAGAAATAAAACACGCAATCAAGACTACGCTGAAAAGAAGTAAAACACGCGATAAAGACTACGCTGAAATTAATTACTAACACGCCAATATTATCCGGATTAGCTGGATAATCCAGTATACCTATGCTAACTATTGAGAATAATTCGTTACTCCCAAATAACTTAAAGGTAGCTATATTTTAAATCAAGCGAAACCATTAATACTTTCATTAAGCAAATTCACCCGAAACTTTAATTTAAGTAGCCCTAAATCACCAATCAAATAAAACACAATAATAAAATGAAATAAAATAAAAGTACCAAAATACACTAGATAGTATCCTAAATTAAGACTTATCTGATACGTTTCAAGCCAACAGTGAGTTCATCCTGGATCCAGGTGTTCGTCAAATCACTGGAGCGTCAAGGTCGAGAAGACACACTCCGTAAGCGTTGAGGCTTGAATCAGACAGCGAGTCACGCAGTTAACTTGATGGTTACTCCGAAACCACGTGTAGTTCGGAGGAGTCTCAGTACGCAGTCTGGAAACCCAGGAAGGAAACCGGAACCTAAGAGGACACTGGAAGGCGCATAAAAACCAAAAATCCAACAATATAAATCCAAGAATCCAAAGTTAAAAACCCCTGAAACAAATAGGGCAAATTAGAACAGTGATCAAGCCAAAATATGAAGGAAACAGGTACGGATCCTCAACAAGTAACAGATCAAAACAATATCTGTATCAAAATTACTCAAACAACATACCTTTAGATGTCAAATGGGGTTCAAGCGTGTGGCAGCTCTCGAAAGTCAAATCCCCAAACGTGGGTGCAGGTGGTCGAATCTACAGATCTTCCTTCATCTACAATCATCCATCAGACGAGAAACCATCGACGACCACAATCCTGCTCAAGGGCTTCGTTGAATAATCCCCTAACTAGGGCACTGTATATTTCGCACCAAATATCAGTATCTCAACGAAAATTCCCAATTTCGAGAGCTAGGCACTGAAACCTTCTGGTTCCTTCAAGATCACATAAAGACTAAATTGGATTGCACTGAGAATGACGAGGTTGGCAGAATCATCATCACTCCGGCTCAACATACTATGTTGCCAGAAGCGTCCCTATTTGTGACAAAGTACTAGAAAGTTATGATGTCATACTACCGGATTCGCCAAATCAAGCGATAAAGTGACTTACTATCGAAATGATTCGAATCAGTTAGAACCTACTTTTAAATGCTTAGTGGGTATATATAACACACGCCACCAATAGCATTATGCTAAATAAAGCATTAACTTGGCAACCATGTCGACCGTGAAGACCACGCGCCTGTCCAGGTACCTGTCCAATTATTCCGCGAAAATTACACCCACAGACCCTATGAAACATGGAACAATTTCCTTGTCGTAGGACCGGATCCACTCCGAGCTGAAATATTATCGAACTTTAACAACGGATATTCAGCGGACTGCTCCGTCAATATACAAACCTAGAGTGCTAACCATTGATACCATCCAACATAATCAGCAAATTCAAGCGTATGATAGCTTAATCCTACAGTAAATGCAACGCGAATTAGGGTGGTTCTCGAATCGATATCGACGGACGGATCCGACGCGACTCCCATCGATCGTCTATGAGTCTATGGTCCAAATTCGAAGTGACATGACATACTCCTAACAAATGTCAATGTTTCATTCCCAAAATGGAAATATTCCGTAATCACCTAAGCAAAACAATATATTATCAAGTATAAATCAACGAGAAAATTACCACAGAATGGCCAACAAATGTACAAAACGTAAGTTCTAATTTCAGTGCTAGATAACCCTAAATAATCTCACAATACAACCGCACTACATTCCAACTAATCTGTAAACAATCTATCACTATTGTTTTCTTCTAGACACAACCCTCCAAGGAAGGCTGAAGTGCATTCCAGATGTCCAAAATACCTCGAATCAGCAATTAAAATCCATAATTAGCAAGGTCGAAACAGA
The DNA here is from genome assembly GCA_016904865.1 of Pissodes strobi. NCBI lineage: Eukaryota > Metazoa > Arthropoda > Insecta > Coleoptera > Curculionidae > Pissodes > Pissodes strobi. Next base: position 5,837 of record MU195671.1, on the reverse strand, counting down.
GGATGGCCGTCAAGGCGTATTATCGAACTGAAATAATGAAAACAAGCCAAGGGATTAGACGAAAGGTCCCTTTTTCTCCATTTAGAAAGGCAGCACAATAAGACAAAACCAAGGGGAAAATACCAATATACAACGAAGCTGTGTGGTTCCAGCTGGAACGATATGCCGTGTGTGTAAAGTTAACCATTTACAAGAAGGCCTGTGCATTTGATATATAAAGACATAAATATGAAATATTTGCTTTAGAATACCTAGTTTAATGGATTGGGTTCCATGCTTTTCCAATACTAGTACTATTGTGATGTTTATATACTTTTTATAGTCTATTTTAATAAACAATATGATGTTTGATTATTTTTCCTTCAGAAATATGTCAATCTATGTTCGTCCTATGTGATTTTTTTTTATTTAGATCCTTCGCCATTTCGTCCAGAAAAATGAATTTACTTATATGTCATCGTATGTAATCGTAGCCCGTTACAGACAATTTGCTTTAAAAAATGAGATGTATAACTGACAGGAGGACAGGAGACGTATTTTTTTCCTGATCCGTCGCACTAAAAATATCATCTGTCACTTTAATTAAGCAAAGCACTTGTTGTGCTATGTGCAGGGCGAAAACCATATTGTGTAATCGGCAAAATATTATTAGAATTTAAATGACTGTTTAATTGCCCATACATAATCCTTTCCAACACTTTAGCTAACAGCGGCAAAATACTAATTGGTCTAAACTGAGACACCTGCGTTGGTGTACTTACTTTAGACACTGGGACAACACTAGCCTGCTTCCATAAATAAGGAAATTTGCCAGAAATCAGGGACTGATTTATAATAAAAGTGATTAGTGGAATAACGTGGGGACTAATATACGAAAGCATTTTCAAATTTATATCATCAACACCTTTTGCATTTAATTTAATACTGATAATTATATCCTGGACTTCAGCTTCGGAAAATATAACAAAATTACACTCAGTCACAACATTTCTATTAACTTTATCTATATATTTGTTTCAAATCCACGGATCACTATTAAGGTTCTGAACTGGAATGCTATCCTTAAAATATTGATTGAAAGTCGTTGCACTCGCCACATCATTTGTTGGGTCGTGCGTTCTTTTATTATTAAGCTTCAGATAATTCACAGTGCGCCAAAAACTCTTTGGATCATTTTTCAATTTATGTTGTAAATAAGCTTTCTTTTCTGTACGAACAGCCATGGCAACCAGATTGCGAAGCTCCTTGTAGTTCTTCCACGAATCATCAGATTTTGCCGTCTTATACTTAGAAAGAGCTTTATCCCTGAGCTTCATCATGAGTTTAAGATTTTCACTTAGTCACGGAGCTGGAAATTTAGTAAAACGGGACGTTTTTACTGATGCATGCTGATCAAAGACATTTTTTATATTTTCCTTAAATAACTCCACCATCTCATTCACATCATTATAATGAATAAAAATGTTCCCAGTTTTTGTCTAATAGATCAAACAGAAAATTACTATAGTCAAAATTGGAATAGTCGCGGTAAGTTTTATAAGTTATAAGTGGTCGGATTTTATTTATGGTTAAGTCACAGGTGGTTAATCAATGATCAGAGTAGACATGATTTTATAATTCAGATGATTTTTTATACAGAAAGCAACTCCACCGCTTCGCCCGAGTTATGTAGTTAGAATTAGATTAGAAAGCTATCTTAATGGCCCTTAATTGTTTACCTTCGCTGCCCTAAAAATAGGTCACGCTCAAATTTTACATCACTTTTACTTTGTACTTCGCGTAGTTAAGATCATCGCGTCCTAATTTTCAAACTAGTATATTTTAAAAGTCATTGTAAATTGTTATTTTGGAAATAAATGCTTTTTTATAAACTCTAAGTTTCCAAGTTATATAACTGGCGCAGTCGTGCAGATTCTTCAAATCCAAGTACCTTTGAGAAAGAAGTTCCGGAATTATTCCTGCAAGTGCAAGTAGTGCCCTTTGAGAATCAAGATCTTGAACATTTCCTGCAAGTGCATATGGTCTTCAGTTTCAACTCTTTATGAAGAGAACCTGCCATCCAAAACTGTAAACATCTGGTCAAGAGTCTCACCGTTACATTGGTAAACTCATTGTAAGCTCCTTTACCACCCCTTTTAATTTTTTGTAAAGTTGGTATATGTGAAAATTCGTATTTTATATTGCTTTTATATTTTTATTTCTTGTTCTTCTCTCTTTTTGTTTAACAATATCACTGCTGACATTGTTATTTACTCATGTCCATATCTGACATTAAACTAAATTTAACAAACGAGGAAATAAAAAATCTAACATTTTAAATTAAATACAAATTTATCTAACACAAATTCAAAAATTACCTCTCTAAGTGCTGCTAAAGAAATTGCTCAGACCCTTAAACCTTTTTCTGGAAAATCCGAACATCTCGAATTTTTCATTCAGTCTATTGATAGATTTTATAATTTTTTTTTTTTTTTTTTTTTTTTTT
>JAEQML010073340.1:0-15016 GCA_016904865.1 Pissodes strobi | reverse complement strand
TATATATATATATGAACAAAAATGTTATTCCGGGTTTCAATAAGTTCGTCAGTAGAAATGGTTGTCTCACGACGTTTCGCCAACATCCCAGATGGCATTTTCATTTGTTGCTTCCTTGATGGCTGCTTGACTCGAACTGAGCTCCCTGGTCCTGTGCCGAGCCTTTTATAGACCTGCGTCTGCGCAGATTGTATCTTGGTTCTGCTTGGATATGTCCGACTTCCTGTGTTTCAGTTTGTTGTCTATGTGTTTGTTCCTCTGATGTGGTTAATTATTTTTTGTTGTTTTTTGATGATGCTTTTCCAGTTGTTGGAAATATTTTGTACATCATCTCTCCTGTTGATATGTATTCTTTTTTCTATTTCTATGGCTTCTCTGATGGTGCGTGTTCGAAAATGATTTATGGGAGCGATCTGTTTTGCTTCCTGGAAATTTATTGTGTGCCCCGTTTCTTGGTGGTGCTGAAACAGAGCTGAGGTGGTTTGTTTGTTTCTTGTGCTGTTCATGTGCTCCTGTACCCTGGCAGAGATTCTTCTGTTTGTTTGGCCGATGTATTCCATGTCACAGTTCTTGCAGGGGATGCTGTATACCCCGTGGTTTTCCAAAGGTATTTTGTCTTTGGGGTTGCCTATAATCTGGTGGATAGTTGTTGGTGGTTTATAGATTGTTGTTATTTCGTGTTTCCTTAGGATTCTTCCAATTACGTCTATTACGCCTTTTATGTATAGTAGTGTAGTTGTCGGTCTGGATTCATCGTACTCTTTTTTGTTTGTTGTTGGGTTTGTAGCTCGCTTAAAAGCCTTTTTGATGTGGTGTTCTTTGTATTTGTTCTGTTTCAGAGCTCTTGTGATGTTGTGGAGTTCTTCTGAGCGATGTGAGGATTTGATTAATTAGATGAACCTGGAGATCAGAGTATCGGCTACTGATTGTATCTGAGAGGGATGATGGTGGGACTCTGCGTTTAAGTATCTATTGGTATGAGTTGGTTTCCTGTAGACTGTGTAGTCGACGGATAAGGCAGGGCAGTTGACCGTTTGCTTCTACCTCAAGTGTAAATTGTATTCGGTGGTGTATTTTGTTGAGCTCTTCCAAGAAAAGGTCTAGATTGACCCTACCGTGTGGCCATATAATGAAAATGTCATCCATATATCGTTTCCAAAAGCTTGGCTTCATTTGGGCATTCTTCAGAGCTTCAGATTCGAAGTATTTCATGAACAGGTTGGCGACGACTGGAGAAAGTGAAGATCCCATTGGGGCACCGTCTGTTTGTCGATATATATTGTTCTCGTAAGAAAAGTAGGTGTTCTTGAGGCAGTGTTCTGAGAGCTCGATGACATAGTGTGGAAAATTCTCGTTCATGGCTATTTGGTCCAGGGCTTCGTCGATTGGTATACTTAGATATAATGATTTCATATCTAGGCTGGTAAGGATACCGTCTTCTTGTAGTTTTAGGTCCTTAATCATGTTGGTGAGATGTTTGGAATTTTTGACGTACGAGTCGGCTGTTTTACTTGCTGGTTGCATGATTTGTGCTAGGTATTTTCCTAGGTACACTTGAAAATGCCAACAGGGATGTTGGCGAAACGTCGTGTTGTATGTATATATACAGTATGTCTCACTAACTTGGAACCATATGGAAAACTTCTTTATTGTTGATTTTACGAAAAAAAGTTACTCTTTATAAAAAGTTCTGCTTCCTGAGAAAATAATACTAGATTAAAACTTGACTTAGGAAATATAGAGTGGTCATAAAGTAGGAAAATGTACAGGGTGTCCCGAAATACCGTTCGAATAATTTTAGGAGTGATTCTACATAAGAAAACATGAAATGTTTTTATATGAACATGGGTCCGAAAATGCACTACTATCCGAAGTGATCACTTTGGTTTAGTTAAGATTAATACAGATATATAAATCCAAATACATTAATTAGTAGCCGCACCAATACTGAATGCAGTAATAATAATATTATCAGTTAATAACGAAAACCACAATAACTAAATCAATCGGCCGGAAAATAAATGAATTAATAAAATTAATGAATGCTAACTTAAAGCTCGGCCAACAATGCTAGATTTATATTAAAATAATTGGAACGGTTATATCAATCGCCCGAAAAACAAAAAAATTAATAAAATTAATAAAGCTATCTTATAGCTCGATCAACAATGCTCAATTCATAATAAAAAAAAATATATTCGGAACGATATCATGTTAGATCCGAAGGTCTGATGCTGAAAAGCCTGCAAGCTCAGCAGTTGAGGTGGAATCACTTGCTCGAGAATGAAAGTCCTCCGCCCAAAAGGTGAAAGGGGGGGGTTAAACCCTGTAGTGAAACCTGTAGTGAGACCCGGTAGGGAAACCTTGTAATGGCTTCTGGCCCATATAGTAAAACCCTGTTATAACCTCTCTGAGATATGAGGGTGGCCTGGAGGATCAACTACCTCGGTTTTATAAGATGAGCTCGGGAAGCCTCTCGTGCAGTACGAATATCCCGATAAATCGGTTGTGTCAAGCACTAATAAGGGACTCAATCCCAGATCCCCTAGAAGGGTAGCATTAAACACAATACAAAAAGGTTGAGTCACCTATAGGTACATTACGGCAAACGCTTCTCTCTTCCCAGTAGGTACTTCTAGAGGAACCAGATCATCGGTTTCAATCAATTTGCCTTTGCAACTTTCACGGAATTAGAGAACACAAAAACATGGTAGTGTCGAGAGCACTTGTCGAAATGAAGAAACAGTCGATACGAGGAATACTTCTAAGATAATAAACGAGAACTAAGCGTTGTAAAACGACTGTGAACAGCTAATGAGCTAAAATTAAATTTATCAATAAATAATAAGAATTATTACAAAACTTATATCATGCCACTTGAAAAGATAAATATAAAATAGAAATCCCAAATATCAAATTCCACAACTGTCGGTAAGAAGATGGAACTACAAAATAACCTCAGAATCCACTAAAATATAACAAAGGAAAACAAACACTGACGATTGAAAGAAAAATAAGGAAAACCCACGGGAAAATATGTAAGGGATACACCCTAAATCCCTATAGCACTATTAAAAGAAGCAACAATGATTAATTAATGCAGAGATCAAGTTTTAGAAGAAAATAAGCAGCAGGTACTGGTTTTTACTATTTAAGAGAAAGAAAAATGTAATGACTAACAAGTATTCCCGAATATCAGCCTAAAATTAGAAGTGAAATATTCAAACCAAAAGTTGTATATGAATTTAACCGATCTAACTAGGATCAAAGGTAAGTTATTAACTCAGTTCCTATATATAGAACTGCATGTAAACATAATTATTGTAATATAACTATACAAAGTTAAACTAATAACACACTATCTTATTTTAGTTGTTTGATAAACCTAAACGAGCCAATATATTATATTCTTAAATAAATACAAGGTGCTGGAGGACAACATAAGAAAAAGGATGATCAGAGTAGCCACTTGCGGCCACAGCAGTGTTATAAAAGCTAATACATATTATGTACTACCAATCGTATGTATATTAAAATTAATTAATATTAATAAATGCTGCAACGGGAATTCCACTAAACTCGCATTAACAACAAATCAAATAAATGAATTTATAATTGACTAACCGAAGAGGTTAATACTCAATAATTCTCACGAGATATAGAATCTTTTGTTGCTAAATACAGCAGATAAAATATCATTAATAATGCACATAACTGAAGTGAAACTTCTGAAGGAGATATTAGGAATTGAGTTTTTGTTTTTTAAATTTTTTTCTCAACTTTTGCCCCCGGTTTCAACACTTCTTTTTCCTTTTTTTTTTTTCTTTTTTTTTCAACTTATTTTTCACCGAAAACCGCGTTTCTCTAACTTTTTTTAATCTCTTCTTCTCTTTATTTCGTTTGATAATACTTTTAATAAATTTCCGAAAAATTTTTTCTTTTTTAATTAATTGTTTTTCTTATTTGTTTTAATAATACTTTTATTAACTTTCCGAGCAATTTGTTGTTTTTTGTTATTATTTTTCTTTCTTATTTCGTTTTATAATACTTTCATTAACTTTCCGAAAAAATGTTACGTTTTTTTCAATTTTTTTCAAATATATTCGGTTTTTTGTAAAGCATTTTTTCTTTCCATTTTTGTCATCCCCGACCTTGTAGCTGAACTCCTCCGCCTTTTCTTCGTGGAAAACCGCGTTTCCCTAACTTTTTTTTCATTATTTTTTTCTCCTTATTTTGTCTTTTAATACTTTTATTAACTTTCCTAACAATGCTTTACGTTTTCTCGCTGATGACGTCGTGGCACGGGGTAATTTTGCTTTGGGGTTAAAAAATAAACGAACCAATTTATTTAAATTTACAATTTTTTATTTTTATTAAAAATAAAAACTCCAGTTATCCAGTTAACACAAAAAAAAACAAATTAAAATATTTTTATAGATTATAAAAACTTCCAAATTAACTGAAACTATTCAAAATTACGCTAAAGCAAAATAAGTAATTAAAAAAAAATAAAATTAAAATTAAAAAAAATCGAAAACAATAAAACACATACTCCTATTAATAAAGTCAATCTCATGCGAAAAACGATAAAAAAATTGAAGTTGGCATTTAAAAAAGAAAGTTGTTGACCCCTTGAAACTGGATACCACCAAATTAAGGCAAAATTGCGTATTTAGGTGCCTAACAATATGCCGTTTAGAAAGTTTTAAAATTCCGAGTATTTCCGGAGATATCCTGAAAAAAACGAATTATTGGAAATTCGTTTTATTTTTTTCCTGAGCTTATCCCCAAACGTATTTCAAATTGAATTGCGCTTTTGCATTGCCACTTTTTCCGCTTTATCCAATGATGCTAGTCAGTTTGGAATCCGACGTTTCATCTTTAAGGGGTCATCATCAACTTTCTTTTTTAAATACTTTAATTTTGATTTTATCGTTTTTGAAATGATATTGGCTTATTAATATGAATATGTGTTTTTATTTATTTATTTTTTTTTAATTTTTATCTGTATATTTTTTAAAATTATTCATTAAATGTAAAAAATTAATGAATCTATTTATTTAATTTTACAATTTTTTATACTTATTAAAAATAATAACTCCAATTTTCCACTTAACAAAAATAAATTAAAATATTTTTATAGAATATAAAAATTTCAAAATTAACTGAAACTAAATTAATTTAAAAAATTTAATCTTAAAATAAAGTTTGAAAAATAAAATTGAAAACAGTAATTAAAACATCTTCATATTAATAAAGTCAATATCATGCGAAAAACAATAAAAAAAATGAAGTTCGCATTTTAAGTTAATTTTTAAATTTTTATATTCTATAAAAACATTTTAATTCATTTTTGTGTTGAGTGGAAAATTAGAGTTTTTTATTTTAAAAAAAAATAAAAAATTGTAAAATTAAATATGAATAGTTAAAAAAATTCACAGATGAAAATAAAAATAAATTAATAACAAATATTCATATTAATAACGCCAATATCATCTCAAAACCAAAATAAAAATTAAAAATCGAATTTAAAAAAAGAAAGTTGATGTTGACCCCTTGAAGACGAAATGTCGAATTCCAAACTGGATACCACCAAATTAAGGCAAAATTGCGTATTTAGGTGCCTAACAATATGCCGCTTGGAAGGTTTTAAAATTCCGAGTATTTCCGGAGATATCCAGAAAAAACCGAAATATTGAAAAATGGTTATATTTTTTTCCTGAGCTTATCTCACAAACGAATTTAAAATTGAATTGCATTGTTGCATTGCCGCTTTTTCCGCTCTATCCATTGATGCTAGTCAGTTTGGAATGCGACGTTTCGTCTTCAAGGGGTCATCATCAACTTTCTTTTTTAAATACGAACTTTAATTTTGTTTTTATCGTTTTTGAGATGATATTGGCGTTATTAATATGAATATGTGTTTTTATTTATTTTTTTTTTATTTTTATCTGTATATTTTTTAAAATTATTCATTTTGCTTTGGGGTTAAAAAATAAACGAACTTATTTATTTAATTTTACAATTTTTTATTTTTATTAAAAATAAAAATTCAAATTTTCCAGTAACCCAAACTAACACAAAAAACAATTTAATATGTTTTTATAGAATATAAAAATTTCAAAATCAATTTAAACTATATAAAATTACGCCAAATTAAGTAATTAAAAAAAAATAATATAAAGTTTAAAAGTAAGGATTGAAAAAATAAAAACACAATCATATTAATAATGCCAATATCATGTGAAAAACGAAAACAAAATTTAAATTCGCAGTTAAGACCCCCTGAAGACGAAACGTCGGATTCCAAACTGGATACCATCATTGGATCGAGCGGAAAAAGTGGCAATGCAAAAGTGCCATTCAATTTGAAATTCGTTTAGAAATAAGCTCAGGAAAGAAATAAAACGATTTTTCAATATTTCTGTTTTTGCCAGATATTTCAGGAAATACTCGGAATTTTAAAGCTTTCGAAATGGCATATTGTTAAACCCCTAAATGCACAATTATTTTGCCCTAATTTGACCGACACTGTTTTCAAGATCCCCATACATAGACTCGAATTCGAGCGACCCTGGACAGTGTCTTCTTGTATGGTATTTAGTGTAGATTCTCATCAAGTGATCAGCTGTTCTATAATTAAATTAGTTTTCTTGACAAAAAAAAATCAAAACCATCATGTTTCGACCTAGAAAGCGATGTTTTTACATGTTTCCTCAAAGGTTCGATATTTTCAACACTTGCGTTTAGAAAGTTTTTCTTTTTGCGTTAATTTTATGTTGTTTCATCTACGACATGTATAACCTAATAGTATAAACCTCCGGAAAGAATAAGTTTTTAGACGTCAGATAATGACTAATGATAATTCATGATTAATTTATCTTGCAAAATGTTGTTAAATATATTTAAATTAGTTTGTTTTTGTTTATTATTATTTATTATATAACTGTTGGGAACACAATTACATATGATTAAAGTCTTAACATAAAACGTGTGGTTGTTTTGTAACTGAGAATATGTGGAAAATAATCTGACTGATTTGGTACATCGAAAATTGCTGCTGCTCACTTTTTGAGCTTTGGTGACATCTGCTGAGCTATTGCCATTGCGTTTCCTTGTTTATACTAATTCTATCCTATTTTTTACCTACAACTTTCTATGCATAATTCTGTTGTCCAATGACTTCTATATTACTCTTATACAATTTTTTCATTGCCTCATTTGCCTCCTGATGAGTTCTAGCCAAACTGGACGTCAGCTCCTGGATTTAGATAGCTTCTTACCATATAGTAATATGAATGTGAGTATTAAGTGTATGTATTTTTTCTCCTTAGCTTATATCTAATTTGAAAACCAGTTGGATATTTCAATTTAAATAAGAAAATAAATAAGTAAACGAGATAGAATTAATTGAAATTATCTGCAGTTCGCTTTGCATCGCCCTGTAAAGCAATTAGTAACATGACCCATGAAGTGTGCGGTACTTTTGATACCATTGCAATTTAAATATATTAAATTTGCAAGGTGAGCGACGCGACGGGTGGTTTGCATGACTCAAAAATAACTTAACTTCTAAAAGGAAATGAAAAGCTCAGTTTTCAACTTATCAGCATTGAACTAATGTAGATATTAATTGATCATTTTGAATTGAGATTCCAGATATGTATTTTTTGCCAATATGACAGTGATAGTGAAAACTATTTTGGCCGCCAAATATATATGAAAATAACATCAAAAGCATGTCATAATTTTTAAAATGCAAAGCGGCTGAGTAAACCAATCTTAGTTTTGCCAACGATCAATATGTGGATTTATCTGCTAATTTTACATTTTACATGCCTTGAAATAAGCCTAGAAAGGGTAATACAAAATCATTCTTTGTGTCAAATTTTTTCAGAAAAGTTGCATAACACTAGTGTTCCAAAAAATCCATCGTTTTGACAGCTAAATAGCGATATCAAACATTGGACAGTCATATTTGAATTCCATTTCTGTGGTATTACTCTGGTCATTTTTTGGCTTTAAAGAAGTGTGAGATTATGACACCAGTATTATCTAAAAACGGCGATTTTATGTATTTTCATTTATTATCTTACAAGGCGTCATTTATACCATATTACAAATTACATAATTCATGTACCTTCATTTACATGCATAACAAATTCTCTAAAATTCTTCTGGCATATCCTCTCTTCAAGGCCAGAATTCTCGAACCATTGGAGCAGCTCTCACGTAAAAAGAGGACTATGGGAACAGTCATATATTTGAAGAATACAATAGATCCTTATTTCCTTTGACACCCACGTGAGAACTATTCCAATGATTCGGTAATCCTCGCACTGAATAGTGAGAAGCAAGATGAAAGATTAATGTTTATTAAATGGCTGTGGTTTTGACATATATATTATAATAGTTTTTCTCTAGACATATTAGCATATTTAATCGACGTCTACAGTGGGCTTTCTTCATGTTTTTTAAACAAGCTATTCTTTCGATCACTTTAGGATTTTTGTTTAATTTTCATTAACACAAATACTTTTAAGAAACTTTTTAGCAGACACTAGAAAAATTATTTAAAATTAAACAAAATTTGACATAGGCAGAACAGAACATGGCCTTCATTAAAAATAGATAATATTATTAAGATTAATCCAACCGATAAAGTAGGGCAAAAGTCTTATCCAAAAGGTTTATCCAAAAACGACAAAATCTGGCAACGTATACATCAGTCTTTATTAGCTCTCGATGTGTTCACGCCTCACCGAAATTTAAGCTACATTCTGATAAAAATTGCTATACATAATCTTATTTTCTCATCTTTATATTTAAGATATTTTATGAAGTCAATAGCTTCGAAACGTCTCCCTCACCTTTGTCAGACGCGTCACGGCGACTACAGCCAAGGAAACACCAAACATGCTCGCCGAAATATTTTCATTGCTCTTTACCTGAAACGTCCCCCAAGGCAAGGATCTCCCCACCATATCCAACGTCAACACTACCATGTCAGAAGTAAAGGTTCATCACTTATACCAGGTTTATGCACCCGTTAAATCGGTTATATTTTAAAACGTTTTTAAACCAAACCGTTTTGAGTAGTGTTTCTACTTCTTTTTTAATGACAACATTGACAGTAGGAATACCAGTGCTCCCAACCTTTGAACATTTCGTTGTTGACATTTTCAATTCCATACAAATAATATGTGGATTCAATTAAAAATTTGATTTTGTGTTTACTATATTTTATTTTGAGAGCATTTCACTTTTTTTTTCTTTTTAATATGGATAATATCACTATTTTAAGCGCTTGTTACTTATCTGTTATCCATCTATTAACAATATCAAGAAGGAAACAAATTTTAAAAATAATTATTACAAGAAGAATCCAGATGGTTAATAGAATATCCAACCTTAACTTGGCTACTTTTAATGCCTATTTCAAGGAAATATGCAACATTCCAATAAGGCTACTGAAACGTGTTCCTCCCAGAATCCGAAGGTATGGAAAGAAAGCTCGGAGTTCCCATTTCTGGGAAAATATTGTTTTGACGCAATTGGGTGATGATAATTATCTGGAAATGTTCAGAATGCGAAAAGAGACATTTGAAATGGTCTACAACGAACTAAAATATGAGTTAGAACTACAACCGAGTAAACCTAAGCGTCAAGCAGTGTCGGGTAGAAGAAAATTGGCAGTAGCTTTGTACAAATTGGCAAGCTGCAGTGAATATCGGGTAGTTGGAAATGTTTTTGGTATCCATAAAAGTACAGTACACAAATGTTTTTACGAAGTTGTAAAAGCAATAAATAAGGTACTGAGACCCAATCCCAATGTTTTGGAGGCACAAGAAATAGCAGAACAAATTCAAAGTGAAACTGGAATGGTACAGGTTTTTGGGGCAATAGATGGCAAGTAGAAATATAAATAAGAAATTATTGAAATCTAGAAGAATATTTCACAAATTTTAATTGTTAATTATAGACGTGTGAATTGTTTTTCTGGGATACTATTGAATTTACAGATGGTGCTCACTTAAATTCCGATTTTTTGCTACTATTAAAGGACAATAATAACATGCTATTCTTGTAATGATGTAATGTGAACTGTTAGGCCTTTTTATATAAAATGTATTGAATAATTTCTATTTTTTAGGTACACACATACCAATATTACCTCCAAAACAGGGATACAGAGATTATGTAAATCGAAAAAACTGGCCCTCTATAGTATTACAAGGTGTTGTCGACAATTTATACAGGTAATTCTAGAATTCGGAAAGGGTTCTGTAGACCAGCGAGCTGTATGGCAGTAGTCACACAGGCACTGACATCTTAAAATATTGTCTGGTGTCTGCCTTAACAGAATTATAACATTTGCCATAAATACGTAGATCCTAGTAACTTTTGCTTTTAACACTTGCTTTTATTTTTAGATTTAGGGACATAGTATAAATTCTCCTGGATCCATGATACTGTCGTATTTAAAAACTCAAATCTATTTAAAAGATCCGATACAGTTATTCCAAAGTCCCGAATGGAAATTAACGGACGTCAAATACCTCTCATGCTTTTAGGAGATCCTGCTTACCCTCTTCTCGAGCCGCTTGTAAAACCTTATACAGGTTTATTAGAGGAAAGTCAAGAATCTTTTAATTGCTATTTAAGTTCAGCAAAACTAATGATTGAAAACGCATTTGGTAGGCTAAAGGCAAGATGGCGCTGTCTTTTGAAAATAATCGATATTAAATACTCTTTTGTTCCCCAAGTGGTGTCTGCGTGCTGCGTTCTTCATAATATTGTAGAGACTAATAAAGAAACTTTTGTCTCACAGTGGTTGCAAGCTGTCGAGAATGCAGAGTTATTAATACCACAACCTTCATCTCCTAGAGTCGACATATTTATTGAAAGTGCTAGCGTTCTAAGAGATCATTTTAAAGATTATATGAGACAGAATTTTCCTTTAAGAACAACCCACAGACGAGATTAAACATTCAATACATGGAACATTATAGCCAACCCTGATCATGCAAAAATTGAGTGAGGCCGTCTCTTTTCAGATTAATGTTAAGAAGGTCCTAAACAATAAAAAAAAATACTCTAACCTTCACCAATTAAGACAGTCCTGAGATTTCTGTTTCTTCACAATTCAGTTAACCATATTTACCTGAATACAAAATTGACCATTTATGAAGAGGTTTTCTTTTCAATAAGAGTCTATCAGTTTCACCATTTCTCTGTTATTGAAAGCTGTATTATTGTTTAGATTTATGAAATAAAACGAAATTTAAAAATAATTAAATATTCTCCCTGTATCAGTAACAAACTAAGCAGGATTTGTTATGGCTTCAGACTCACATCCAAATACTTAAATATAAAGGCAATGAGAACCCTATACCATGCAAATTTTGAATCTATCATGAGGTACGGTCTAATGTTTTGGGGATCAGGGAATATTTCAAGAATCTTTATAATACAAAAAAGAGTCATAAGAATCATGTGCAAAATGGATTATCAACAATCGTGTCGGGGTATATTTAGAGAAAAACAAATTTTTACAGTTTATAGTCTCTATTTATTTGAATGCCTAATATTTTTACACAAACATAGGGAGTCCTTCACTGAAAACAACACTAATTTTACCTATGAGACACGTACACAAAATATAAATTTTCCAATACATATAGACTATCTTTAACTGAGAGAAATCCTGCTTACATGTGTATCAGAGTATTTAATAAACTGCCAAACCAGTTGAAAATGTTAAATAATTTTAGGAAATTTAAAAATGAGATAACAAAACTGCTTATAGCCCTAGAATCTTACTGCCTATCGAATTATTTTGATTCCTAAATGTGTTAAATTTTTCTCCTCTTTTTTGACGTCATTTCATTTTAGTCAGAAAAAGCTGCTTTAACAAAGGGCATCGTAGTCAAGCGAACACATTTAGCTCCAGAGAAGTTAGGGCCAGCGTAATGCAGAACAAAATGTAATTCCACTTCCGAAACGAAAAGATGAACAAAAAAGGAGAAGAGAAGGAAAGAAATTGCATATAATTTCTGACACTCCTAGTAAATTAAAACTGAAGGTGTGGCTCAAAAGAAGCTGAAAAAGGAAATCTTAACGTCAACATTATAGACGATGCTAAGAGTGAATAAGAAGACAAGGTTAAGGTAAAAGAAAAAGTATGTGATGATGTGCGTCCAGGATGCCAGGAACTCTATGAATAAATTACTGAAAATACACAAACCAAATATACCTTTATCTTCACGTCCAATGGCGAGTTGTATAAATTTGCCAACACACCCCACATTCCCTTACAAATAACACAAAATCATAAGTAAGAATCACACAGCACTTTTTGAAAAACTGTCACAAATTAATATAATTCCAAACAACAACCTGGTAAGTTTTTGGTGTACTTGTTGAGAAACCTTAACTGAAACTAACCTTGGGGAATGTACAAATCTTAATATAAATACTACACATGAATAATAAAATTTTACCAATATCTTAATTCAATGTTATTGGAAGTTATACAAATCTTTAATTTGGTGGCGTTATATTAGATGACATTTTCTCAATTTGTCCATATGTAGAACCTTTTCTTTACGATTTTTTAAATCATATTCAAATTCAAGTTCTTTATTTTGTCTTAAAAACTATAATACATAGCATAGACCACGTCAAAAAACACTTCGTAAAGCAAACTTACAGTGTGTTTAAAAAATCAACTTCCGCAGCAGGAATTTGACAAACCAATTAAAAAATAACACATTACGCAACACGGTACAATCAGTACAATACAATAAGTATCATTCCTATATACACATTCACAAAATACAACTACACTTAAAAAAAAAGCTGACAATAATAGCCCTACTGCACTATGTTTATGATCACTTGTGAGCCTTTAAAAAGGTTTCAAACTCCGAAACTGTATAGAAAACATTGCTGAAAAGCAGTTGGTTAATTTTGGTTTTGAAGCTCACTATTGAGGTTGATTGCTTAACTTCCATAGGTAGCAAATTGTAAAGATGGCTTCCAGAATAAAAAGATGACTTTCTATATAATTCATGTTTGAGCTTTGCAAGAAGCAAATTATTTCTAAACCGAGTGTTGTGTTGGTGTCGATCACCTACTATAGGCAGTTTATTCCTTCTTTTTAAATATAAATGTAAAATATCAGATACTGTCAAAATCTTTTTTTCTACAAAGATATTTCGACATGATTGTCTAAAGGGAATATCAAAAAGAATCCTAATAATGCGTTTTTGAATCACAAACACTCTCTCCAAATCCCCAGCCCTACCCCACAGCACTATGCAGAAACTAAGCTAGCTGGATACTGAGCTATATTATACATTCATTAACTCCTTTAAATCCAATGACTTCTTTAGATGGTTTATACGAAAAGCACTATTACTTAATTTTCTACAAACAGTATTAATATGTTCAGATCAGTCCATGTACTTGTCGATCATTATCCCAAGAAATCTAGCTGAATTCGAGCATGAAATAGATTTACCTTTAAAGTTAAAAACAAAATTATTTGGTTTTAACAGAAAAGAACTATATACAATTCACTATAGAAAGGTATGTTAATAAACCACTTTCAGTCCTTGACATCCTTAATTAAAAAGGACTTGAATAGTGTCAATTAAAAAATACACAGAAAATCTGCACACCCAAGCAGATATTTAAGCTTTAATTTAAATCACCCTACAATGGTTAAAAGGAGGTTGTAAAAAGTTTTTTATATGATAGGACGAAAATAATTTGCAATAATCAGAACTTTAAGGTAAAAAAATAATGTCTAAAAAATGGTTTCATTAATACCCTATTGATTTTATTCAAAAATATTTTACGAAATTTGAACAATCAAATATTTTTGACAAAATCAAAATATACCTGTTACAAATCTCTTTATACCTTTTTACGAAAACAAAGCCACATAACGAAAGCGAAAACACAAAACATGTCATCTATAAGATCTAGGGTTGCTACCTGTCTTTTTCTTGGAAGAACAGTCTTTTTTATCGCTTAATATCTTTCCTTCTCTCTTTGGTCAAAAATGCCCTTTCCAAGTCAGAAACGAATATTTCCTTTCATCAGCAATAATATTTTTAAAGATAGGAGAACAATTACTGCTCATGTTCCAAGTAAAGTAAATCAGCAAAATTCAAATATAAATAAAGAAGAAGTTTAACATTATTATGATTGCATAACCTTTCTTTAGTTTCTTTTTTCACATTTTTTGCTTTTGCTTGATGCGATTTTGCCAATTTTCTCTTGGAAATATTTACTTTCAGTAAGTTACCATCCTGTTTATAAATAAGGATCCGGTATTGTTTGCTGGTAGACGGTGGAGGTAGAGGTAGAGTGTACACATTAGATTTCATTCTAATTTTATTAAAATGAAGAATTTGAAGTGGGAAAGCGAAATTAAGGAGGAAGATAACAGTGCAGATCTAACAAATAATACTACTTGTAAAACAAGAATTCACCAAACGTTGGTTCTAGCTGTAGTAATGGTAATGGCGAATCGCCGTAATGGTAGTAATTTGGGTATAACAAAAGTTCCAGTAACATCCAGGATTTTAGCTTCGCTGCTAGATAAAATTAGGGCTATTAAAAAATTAATAGTATACAAATCTCTGGATTCTGGACTCGAACTAATATTGTTGAATTAATACTTTTTTAGACAATACAAAGAAGTTTCCCTAACCTTACCAAGGTACCGCCTAAGAAAATAAAATGGGTGATACAGTATAACTAATAAAAGCTATTAAAAAGATAACATATGTTTCGAAAAAGGAGAAACTCCAAAAGGGGCCAAACGTAAAATTTGTAATCTTTAATTTTCTGTTGGTTAGATGAAAATTTCTTTAATTCAGATATGAGAATAATTAAGTGCTCCGAAGAATTTGATATTTTCTTAGTACAAAAATTCTTCTGAGGAAGCTGCAGTCAACCGAAATTCGGAAAATTGATCATAATATAAAACAGAATCAGTCAT